>JAPPVO010000036.1:55405082-55633604 GCA_030407325.1 Camellia japonica
ACCTAAATGGCGAAGCCATAGCATTGGAGCTTGATCTTGCGGAAGAAAGAAGAGACAGAGCATTGGTTCACATCGCCTCCTATCAACAAGAACTATCCAGGAAGTATAACAAAACGGTGCATCCAAGGCAATTCAAGATCGGCGATTGGGTACTTCGCAAAGTTATAGGAAACACATTGATACCAGGAGATGGCAAGTTAGGGCCAAATCGGGAAGGACCTTACAAAGTGGTCGGATTAGCAGGCAAAGGGGCATACCACTTGGAAGATGAGGACGGCAAAGCAATTCCTAGGCCGTGGAACACTGCCAATCTTAAGTTATTTTACTTTTAGCTTTTTTCTTTTAAGTATGTGTAATTTTTTACTTTCTCAATAAAACAAGTCGATTCTTTTTCAGTATATTTTGTTTTCCGTAGAAAGTAGCTTTAGCAAGTTAGGAGCATTGTAAACATAGTTGGCCGGAATAACCAACTGTGGGCCTTCCTAAGCCCAGGATTAGGATCCCGGCTGCAGGACGTTTGGTCGGAATAACCAAACATTTTATTCTAAGTTGGCTAGAAGAACCAACTTAGAGGTTGGCTGGATTAAACCAACACCCTTCCTAAGCCCAGGATTAGGATCCAGGCTGCAGGACGTTTGGTCAGAATAACCAAATATTTTATTCTAAGTTGGCTGGGAGAACCAACTTAGAGGTTGGCTGGATTAAACCAACTCTTTGTACTCTTCAGCCGAAGTAAGTTTATGGCTGAAGAGTGGTTGGCTAGATTAAACCAACTCTTTGTACTCTTCAACCGAAGTAAGTTATATCGGCTGAAGAGTGGTTGGCTGGATTAAACCAACTCTTTGTACTCTTCAGCCGAAGTAAGTTTGTGGCTGAAGAGTGGTTGGCTGGATTAAACCGACTCTTTGTACTCTTCAGCCGAAGTAAGTTATATCGGCTGAAGAGTGGTTGGCTGGATTAAACCAACTCTTTGTACTCTTCAGCCAAAGTAAGTTTATGGCTGAAGAGTGGTTGGCTAGTAAGTTAGATAGCTAAAACCAAGATCACAGTTGTGCAATTGTTCACATGGAAAATTCACTACAAATGCAAGCATATATGAAAAAACCGGAATAAGAGTTGAGAAAATCTTTCATTGAAGAAAAGGTGAAGTACAACTGAGGGGCCGCAGCCCGGTTACAAAAGGTTCAAAAACAAAAAGAAAAATCAGCGTAGGAGTGCGTCCAGTTCGGCGTCAAATTCATCCTCAGCATTTGTTTGGAGACCGGTGCTTGCTGGGAGTTCGGTTTGAGTAGGGAGCTCAGTTTGAACCGTGGTATCAATCGGCAGCACGGTATCAGCCGGTGGTTCATTAATCAAGTCTTCAACTACTGGTTGTAACCGAGCTGCCTGATTGTCGTGTTGTTCGTTGACGGCCAGAGTAAGAGTTTCATCTTCTTCAGAATCATCATCGTCGTCATCATCATCTTCATCATCACCAGACCCTTCAAGAAATTGCCTTTGAAGGTCAGCTGCGTACTGCGCCAAAGAAGCCGGAATAGCGTACTGAGGAGCATTGAAGACCTCGGTTTCAGGACCGCAACCGAGCTTCTCCACTGCACTCCTCCAGCCGCACTTGAAGAATAAGTCTTTGGCTGCGTCGCACTGAAGGGTGTAGGCTGCTTCGGCCTCCTTAAAGCCACGTTTTTTGGCTTTCTTTACTTCTGCCTTCAATTCGTTTATTTCAGTATCTTTTGTCTTCTCAATTTTTGCCAAAAGGCGCAGATACTTGTCTTTTGCTTCGGCCGTGACCTTCTTATTTTCGGCTTCAACCGAATTGGCTACTTCGGTCAGCCGGTTGATCTCTGCACGGAGTTCGGCCATTTGTTTGTTGGCCTCGCCAAGCTCGGCCCTCTTTGCTTCGGCCTCCGCTATGGCCTCCCTGGTGTTTCTCCTCAGCTCCATGACCTTCCTGTGGGTCACTTGATTTTTCTGAATGGCCTGCAAAGGAGTAGGAACTTGTCCTTTAAGCCGAAGTCAGAGTTAAGAAATTACAAAGACAAACAGGACTGCTACTTACTAGGATCATTGATTTGGTTGCCGACCGAATGGACTTCAATTCGGTATTAAGTTGTTTTTGGTGGTGTTCCATGTCCTTTGGAAGGCACACACTCTTGGCAAGGTTGAATGCCAATAAGTGGTCCTTCTCAGCAACAACCGAGTCAATTTCCTGGATATCTCGGTTATTGAAGGTCAGGGTTGGAACCCACTTGGAAGAAGTAGCACGGTCGGATTGCTCCGGTTGGGGGCTTTGTTGAATGCTTGGAGGAGGACTTGGGGGCAGAACGGTTTCATCCTCGTCGACAAGTCGTGGCCCGGTTTGGCTAGTCCGGGCACGCTTGGCTCGGCGAGACGAAGAGGGCTGTTGAGATGGAAGGGCCACCACGGTCTCAGTGGTCTGGCCGAGTTGTTGTACTTCGGTTGGAGTGGTGGCGGTCAGAATGGCCTTCAGCCTATTTCTCTTCGCCATTTCTTGTTCGGCGGTAAGTGGCACAAGGTTGATCTGGGGCAAGGAAGGGTCCGGTTCTGGCGCGTCTTCGAGGAGGAAGTCAGTCACCCTTGCTTTTCGGCGACCGAAGTAGCGGTAGGTCGGTTCAAAGTTTAGAAGCTTTGCCCAACTTCTCTCCCTCACTCTTAGAGCGGCGCGCAAAAGATCGAGATTGGGGTAGCCGTAGTTTGAAAGGAGATGGGCTTTATCTGCAAAGAGAAAGCAAGTGTTAGTTCGGTTCAGAGTAGAAAGCCGAAGTAAAGAAAGGAGACAAAATGTGAAATGCAACCGAAGTATGTATACCGGGCTCTCCGAATTTCCAATTTATTCTCCAACCAGGAATATGGGCTTGAAGGTCTTCAAAATTCCCAGAGACCCAAAAGAAGTCGTCATCGTTTACGTCTTTGTCCGGTGTATGTTTTATTATTTACTCTCGGCCTCGGCGTACTCTCAAGTAATAGCACCAGCCTTCATTCTTGGATCCTAATGAGTATTGGTGGAATATTTCGGCTAAGCCTAGGTTGAGACCGGTTTGGTGGTTTAGGGCGTCTATACCCATTATTATACGGTATGTGTTGGTGGAGAGCTGGGTTGGGCATAGTTTGGTTTGCCTAAGAAACTCACAAATTAAAGGCTGGACTGGGAATCGCAGTCCGGTCTCTACTATTGATTGAATGGTAAAGGGGACAAAGCCCTCGTTATTCTATGGGTCGACATCTCGGTCGGCTAGGGTAAGGTATACGTCGTCTGGTATATGGTGGTCCTGGCGGAATTCGGCCAGACCACCTGGGGTTTCTACTAAGAACCTATATTTCCCCATTTATTGTATAAATTATGAATAAGTTATCTCGGTTGATAGAGAGTGCTCAGTAGCTCGGTTGAGCACAGTGGAGTGCCTGGCAACCTAAGTCTGCAAAGTGAAAAACAAGGTGTTAAGCACAGATCATCGACCGTGCTACAAAAGCAAAGCAAGAAAAGAAGACTTATGGCAGCTGCAAAGGGTGCTACAGAATTTACTTTGGTTCCTAAAAGGGGCGTGTTATCTCGGTTCGGCAGGTTTTTTGGTTACCTCGGTTCTAACTAGGCGTTTGTTACTCCGGTTGGGGTCAAGGGGCAGCTTCTAGTTCGGTTTGGAAACTAAAAGCTGGCTTAGCCCCTAAGCATACCTCGGTCAGGGGCCGAGATTTTCTAGTTCGGTGCACCTTTACTTCGGCTAAATGTGAATCATGTGGTGATTTATTGAAGCTACTGAGATAAGAACAAGTGGCAGTCCGGTTTCGGTTTTCCTATATGTGTATAGTAGCAAACAGTATCCTAATTCGGTTGCGACGTGATTTCAGATCTAAACCAAGTTCTATAGGTTGCATCATGATATTTTAAGGGTTCTTATGAAGTTTTTTCAGGAACTGAGTATGAAAGAAGTGTTTTGCAAAAACAAGAAATAAACTACAGATTATTGAGCAAAATGCAGAAAAGAAAGGGAAAACAAGGAGAAATTCATATGCCTACCTGGAGAAAAGGAGAACTGGAGGAGGGAGAGGCAGCAGCCGTAAGAACACAAGCTCAGAAGATGGGAGGATGAAAAACAGCAGGAAGCTCAGAGGCACAGAGAGACGATGAACAGTATGAAGGTAAGGGTGAACTCAAAATGAGAGCATGTTTTGTTTAGATAGAGAGATGAAGGGACTTCTGGCGGGAACTGTTTAATTTTTTCGGAGTACGAGGGGTGACGTGACAGTTGTGTATAGCCAATCAGGGCGTGCCACGTGTCATTGGGAGGACAATCGATTCAGTTTCTGCAGGATGAAGAGACGTCTTTTGACCGGACTTGCACAGCTCGGCTTGTTTTTAGCTCGGCTGGATAAGCTAAATAGTTTTAGCTCGGCTAGACTAGCTAAAAGGTTTGCAGCTCGGCTGGAATAGCTAGAATTTTTGTGGCTCGGATTGGATAAGCTAGCATTTTAGCTCGGTTTATAGACATGTAATCCCAATCATGCTTTTGCAGATGGAATTAAAGGGCAATTGAGAGGGTAATTTATATTAATAAATTGGGCCGAGCTGGAGTTGGACCGAGGTAAGCCCAAACGTGAACTGTAGTGTGTACTCCGGTCTAAGGAGTACTGCGGTAGTCCGGTTGACAGATGAGCACGGTGTAGCTCGGTTTCTGGTTAGTCCGGTTACGTCTTCTAAACCGGAGTACAAGAGTAACATCTTCTAGACCGTTTATGGTAGTTCGGTCGGACGCTTCTATGGATAGTCCGGTCTTGGCATGTGAAACCGGAGTAGAAGTAAGGAATGGGAGAGCCGAACTAAGAGTTAGTTCGGCCAGACTTGCCTATTCAGTACGGCAGTGTTACTCCGGTCGTGTGGTAGTTCGGTCGTGGAAGGACCATCTCACTTGGTTTAAGCAGTGAGGGGGGTGTTGGAGGATAAGCATTATCTTCCAGGAGTATGAATCCTAGGAGGACTCTGCATGGAGGAATAAGAGTCCTACCAGGATTGTGCCAAGCGAAACCTATAAAAGCTCACCAATATCACCTATGAAGAGGTAATGCAACTTTTGCTCCCTGAATATATAGAGCTTTTGCCTCCTTGTCTGGCTTACTGACTTAGGCATCGGAGAGGTTTCCGGCACACACACACGCCGGCTAGCTCACGTTTGTGTTTTCAGGTGATAGAACGACATCGTACAAGGAACGCAGACTTGATCAACAGGATTATACGAGAAGGTGTATTTCTTTCCCGTACATCTGAGAACACTCATCAATTAGTTATGTCAGTCGGGTATGATTCATTTGAAAACTTGTCAACAGATTACCCGTACCAATTAATTACAATTCATCTAAAAACTCTTGTCAACTAATTATTCGTGCCAATTGGAGATAATCATTTAAAAACGTATTCAATAGCTTTGATTTATAGGGTAAATTATACTTACAGCTCCTGAGGTTTGGATTTTATACATATCACTCTTGACGTTTGGGAAATTACACTAACCCCTCTGTCATTTAGACGGAATGAAAATATTAAACTTATGCAATCTCTTATGAAAATAATTGTAACCACCCGCAATAAATTTTATGATTGTAACCACCCGCAATAAATTTGTATAATGTAAGACAAAATGTGTAAAATATTCTCTAATTCCGTACTATCACTTTGGACTCGTACCTATAGGCCTTGTTTGATTGGGGGGATTTGGGGGGGGGGGACTATCCACTATTTGGACTTGAGTCCAAATAGTGCTCCTTATCCGCCGTTTGATTTTTTTTTAGTTCGGCGAACTCTATGTCCGGCCGGACTCCATGTCCCCCATATGGGGGACTATCCTGTCCTGGGGGGGTGTGGGACAGAAAGTGGGGGACTAATCACTGTTTGGATTAGATGATGAAATGATCATTTTGACCCTCTACTATTTAATTATGTATTATATTTAATAAAATTCAATAAAATTTAAATGTCTCAATTTAAAAATAAAATAATTTTATTTAACTTTTTATTGATGTTTTATTTATTTAATTTTTTGAAATAATTTTTTATGGATATTTTATTGATGTTTTATTTTAAAATTTTGTTTATGTTTTATTTAATTTCATTATTTAAATGTAATAGATGTTTTATTTAATTTCATTTTTTGATTATTATTTTTTTTAAACAAATTTATTTAAAATCTTAATTAAAAAAATAATATATATTTTTATTGATATTTTATTTATTTATTTATTTTTTTAAAAAAATAAATTTATTTAATTGTGTAAAAAATAAAATAAAATAATTTTTTATTTAATCTAGCTAAAAATAATTAAAATATTAAAGATATGTTTAATATTGCTATTACTTAGTAAACAATTAAAAAATGGTAAAATAGTCATTTGTTCATTTATTCTATCCAATCCGTCTAACCAAACGTTAGATTCACTAAAAATAGTCCGGGGGATTCACAGTCCGGACATCTAATCCCATGAAAAAACAAACACAGGATACATATCCAATCCAACCAAATAGTCCGGGGGATTCCAATCCCAAGACTCAAGTCCGATGGATTCTAATCCCCCCTTTTCCAGTCCGTCCAATCAAACACACCCATAAGGTAAATCTTGAATAATTGTAACCACCAGTATGATGTAAGACAAAATGTGTAAAATATTCTCTATTTCCGTATGATCACTTTGGACTCGTAATTATAAGATAAATCTTTAATAATTGTAATCACCCACAATAAATTTGTATGATGTAAGACAAAATGTGTAAAATATTCTCTATTTCCGTACGATCACTTTGGACTCGTACTTATAAGGTAAATTTTTAATAATTGTAACCACCCGCAATAAATTTTTAATAATTGTAACCACCCGCAATAAATTTGTATGGTGTAATACAAAATGTTACCAAAAATAGTTGAACTCGAGAGCTCATCCAAATTTACAATTGGTACTAAGTTTTTCTACCTTTCCGTTGTGAGTTGAACCATAATTTAACATATTGTTTCTGAAGTTTCTCTTTAAATCAAAGGGACCTAGTGCCAACCAACTAACAATATCCAAAGCTTCTTAAAGCTGTGTTTGTTTAAGTTTACAAATGTTGTGCTTTGCTTTGCCCTTTTTCGATACAAAAGGTGGGAAAGAGAACAAAATTATTGCCACCAGCTCAGCTGCTCCAACAATTATTGCGTGATGTCACCAGTTAGAAATTAATTTGATAAAAATTTAAATATAAAAATATTTTTTTTTGTAATTTTTCATTATTATTTGTTACTAAATTAATTTTTAAGTTTTTAAAAAAAATTTAGAAGATAGATTTGAAAATCAAAACATATGTTTAACTAAAATCCAACCATATGTTTAACTAAAATTTGTTATGGTTTTATATTACTATCTAGTTTTTTTTTTTTTTTTTTTTTTATTATTATATTTTTAACTATCTACTTGGAATGTTTGTGATTGATTTTATTTTTCTAAAAATTATTTAAAAAGAAAAAATCAAGCTATATATTGCCATGTATGTGGCAAAAAGAAAGATTAATAAAATAAATGATATGTAATATATTAACAACTTAAAATGAGGCTAGATATTATTGGTTTAATGAATAATGTTAGGAATACAGAACATAATATATAATGATTTGTAGATAATGTAATGGATGGTTAAAATTAAACTTAGCTATGATGGGATCATATTTAAAATAAATCTCAATCTGTTAATACACTTTCTATGATTCATTCTGTGTTTTTGTTTTGTGTTCTTAGTATTAATTGGTTTAACTCACTGTGGCTTAATTTTTTTTCCCTAAGCATTGCAAACTCTCCAAAAGTATTGTAGTATTTAACCATCCATAGTGAAAAAAGTTTCAAATTGAGCAATAAAATATATGAAACAAATTTGCCATATTTTCCTTTCATAAGCATCCCATTAAACTTTAAAATATTGTGTAAAAACAAATTGTATTGTCACTCCCTAAATCACAAATTTCCCCACCAAAAATTTCCAAATTTTTATCCAAAAAGCTCCCGTTTTATGTATAAAAATGTTAGATTAATGTGTTGAACCCAGTTACAATATGAAACTATTGTAGAGTAGATACCAGATCTCACATCCCGCAAATTATTAAAAAATAATAAAAAAAGACCATATCGAAATATGAGTGTTCAGGGTTTGTTTTTTCAATGATTTTTTTTTTTTTTTGCTTTTTCTTTCGTCATTAGTGAACTGTTTAAAAATAAATAAATAAAATTTAAAACGGATCTAAAAAGTAACTTTCTTAAAAAAAATTGAAAAAAAAGTGCAGAAAAAGGCCCCCCCCCCAAAAAAAAGGAGAGAGTACCAGATAGTTGACTTGCCTTATTTTTTATTATTTTTACTTTTTAGATTCGTTCAATTCCTACTAAACATAAACTAATCGCGTGCCACTGGGTTACAAACCTTAGGCCCTCCAAACCATTCTTTGTTTATTGAATTTTTAATGTTATTAAGCTTTATGATTGTACTTGTTTGGAATAAAAACAAGTGATTAAAGGGCCTAATCCTAAGGCCCCCACAAAATCCTAGTTTGGTCAAAAAATTAAAAGTGGGTTTGGTTTCAACTGTTCTCTGTTTGTTTGTGGGATAATTAATACCACAATCCTAGTATTAGTAAATCAAAAACGATTAGCTCTATCTTATCTTATCATTTATGTCATTATAGCCAAACGTAGCACAATTAATTTTTACAGTGACAATACAGACCCCTTCAGATTCCCACCCCCACCACCCCTACACACACGTGGGGGTTGGTGAGTGGAGGAGAATAAAAAAGAAATTTTTTTTTTTTTTAACCAATGAAAGGCAGAGGGGGTCGTGGGGGTTGCTTCCAAAAGGGGGTCTAAGTCTTTTTTGTAATTTTTATGAGATAAAGTTTGGGAAGACTAAATAAGTGTACTTTTTGATTTTTTATGAAATATGGGTTGGATTTGGGTTGGGTTTGAAGTGATGTGTTAGAGAGGTGATGTGATTTAAATAAGATGATGTGACTTAAATAGGATAGTGACTTTTTGACTTTTTAGATTTTTTGGAGGATGCCAAACTTTCTATACCTATCACCTCTAATCCCATCCTACAAACAAACATGCCCTACATTCCCTTTGTATTTGTTTATTTTTTAGACAAAAGAAAAGGTAAAAGTAACATGAAAAGCAAACGGCTGTGTTTGGCCCATTAATACCCCAAATATTTCCTTTATAAAAATAAGCACCCAAAATTGATCATATAATAATAATAATAAATTTAGAATCCAAATTATGCACATTTAAAGATAATGTTCTATATATATCAAAATAAATATTGATTTTTAAGATTACATTATAAAAAGTAATCTTAGAGATTAATTCATCAGACACATAAAAATATAAATATATATATATATATATATAATTCACATTCAACTATATTCACATTTTAACGTGGCACACTATTTTTTTCCCTCATAATTTTCTATATCTGAGTTTATAAACCTAGGGCTACGTCCCAATTGATACGTCTCTAATTGTGTAAAACAAAACATTATGCTCTCAACAAAGGAATCCATCAAATCACCTTCCCTACGAAACAAATAACTAATTCTTATAGCCATTCCTAAACATGTTTAATAAGATGGTAACATTTAAAAAAATATATATATATATATATATATATAACCAAAACCATGTGTGGCAATTGTTTCTGTTTTTAAAAAAGTGACAACAATTTTTAAAATTTGTAAAAATTAATCTCTTCATTGTGAGAGAAACTGTGTATATCTGACAATTTACTTAGACTGTCCTATTAATACAATAGACAAAATTGCAATGTCCAAAGCAAATCTCTAATTTTATAACATCAGTATGGCTGTCATTATTATAATAATATGAGGGGAATCAGACAAAACTAAGATATGGTTGGCATGTGATTTATTTTTTATTTAATTTAGCCGTATATTAATCTTTAATTAAATTGGTGAGGACATGGGATGGAAACATTTTTGAGTTTTATAAGATTTAACTAGTGTTTTTTTCACATCGAAAAACAGTTCATATTTGTTTGCTAGTTCATGGAAGATTGTGTTTAGACTTTGTAATCCTTCAAAAGTGAAGTAACCATTAATAACATAATCATCTATATCATTATAATAAAACTCCCAAGAAGCAAAGGCCTCACACATTTTCATAAAAAATAAAATATATTACATACATAGAAAGAACTGTATCCTATAAGAATTCATAAGAATCAATATTATACTTAGAATTAACAAACTAAGTAAATGGAACGCGTTTACTAAGTAATTATTCAGTAGTTTAAGAACATCATATTATACGGCTTATATAGCATTTTAAACAAATTTTGTAATGAATTTTTTTATAAATAAGACATATTTACTTACCTTTATTAGATTGTTGATAAATAAATAATAACTCACATATATATTACGATTTTTCATCAATTGAAAATATTTAATAATTTTTCCAACCTCACCTCACATGTTTAATGGCATCAAAATGTGCACCATGACACAAAGGAAAAGGAGCTAGGATAACTTTCTATATATAATGCTATCATTTGAAACTATATTTCATCTAAATATTAGTTTATTAGGATAGAATCAAACTAAGTAGTTCCGACACATCTGAAATGTGGTGTGTTTGTGTCAGACACTTCTTCATACGTGTTTATATTGGACACTCATTTAAACCTTTTAAAAAAAAAAACAAAAAAGATTGGGACACTAAACGTGTCCATTATTGAAATACGCATTACACACAAAAAATTAATTATAAGTTTGAATAAAATAATTTAAAATATAATCATAAAATAAAAACAATTTCAATTGATAGAAATTAGTGTTATATTATATTTATTATTGCCTTGGAATGATATATTCATATATATCACATATAATAAATATATAAAATTATATACTTTGTATGCGTTCCTCACATGACGTGTTTTGTATTTTTTAAAAATTATCATGTCGGTATGTTCGTGTCATATCCGTGTCGTCTTTTGTGCTTCTTAGGAATCCAAACCAAATAACCTATCTACAATATTCACACTATAAATTGTACTTCACATTTTATTGGTGCATTATGATAACATTTTTAGACTATATTTAAATTATGAATTTGACTAAAAATTTAGGGAGAAAAAAAATGCGATGAAAATGAAGTAAAAAAAGAAGTAATAAGATGAAAAACCAAATCAAAAATACCAAATGGAAGTGGTTTTTTTTTTAAAAAAAAAAAATTATAATTAAGTGTAATTTTAAAAAGTAATTACAAATACATTGAAAAACTTATATCTTTAGTTATTAAAATTGATAAAATTTACCATTAATTTATAATTATTTTTTAAACTGATCTATAATTTCCCCACTTTTTTTTCAACTTCTTTCTACTTTGAGGGTCAACTGGACCTACCGACTTCTGTTATGTTAGCCTTTTTATAGTGTCTATTTCAAATGAGTTGCAAAAATCTAAAAGAGGATACTCAATTATTTGATATCCTTTTCCAAAATTGTTTTATGTTTTCAAAATAGAAAAAAATGGAAATTACACACAAACTTGTTTGATAAACTATTCTTGGCAAATTTTTTTTTTTTTTAAAATCAACATATCATTTTTTTAGTAAACACTTTCAAAATTTGTTTTCACAAAATGACAACAATTGTATTTTCAGACTTTCTATTACTCCCTCCGTCCCAAAATATTAGTTCCTTATTCTATTTTTCATTGTCCCAAAATATTAGTCTCTCTTCAAAAATCAAGTACAAAAATAATATAAATTTCCTATTTTGCCCTTCTTTTAAATTAATAAACAATATAAAAAGTACAATTATGACATTGATATTCCCAAAAAAATGTACTATCAAAAGAATAATTTTGGAAAATCAACTTTTTTCAAATGCAATAATTGTACTACCAAAAAAAGTTGAATTCCCCAAAAGAGACCATTATTTTGGGACGGAGGGAGTATTAAAAACAAAGCGAAAAATATCAAAGATAAAAAATAAAATAAAAAAATGCCCAATAGAAGTGTACCGAAAGTAAAATATAATTTATTTAAAAATAATGGATTAGTTGGGATGATCCTTTGGGGTCTTACTTATGTAATGTTGTTGTTTATTAATATAATGTTTCCCATATTTTCAAAGAGAAAAAGTCAATAACACATTTAAAGTAGGGGGTTATTTGTAATTTTTAAGTTATAATAATAGCTTTTGTGCACATCACTAGATATGATTATTTAAAACGTTTGAGTTTCGATTCATCTGAGGACATTTGTCAACTGATTACTTGTTTCAGTTAGATACGATTCATTCGAGAATTCTTGTCAATTGGTTTAAGAACACTTGTCAACTAATTACTCGTGTCATACGATTTATCTAAGAACTTTTATCAACTAGTCTGAGGACACTTGTCAATTAATTACTCAGGTTAATTGGATACGATTGATCCAAAAACTTTTGTCAAACTGGTTAATAATGTCAATTAGTTACATTCATCCGAGAACTCTTGTGAACTAGTTACTAGTGCCTGTTGGTGATAATAGTTTAGAAACATATCCAATAGTGGAATGCATAATAGTGAAACCTTACATTCTCCCACAATAAGTTATAATGTTGGGTTGGCCAACTTGAGTAAGTGTTTGTATAGGCATAATCTAATGATAATAAGAGTTTTTTTTTTGTTTATTTTTTATGAAAAAAAATATGCGATTTAATATATTGTACATTTGACAATAAGTCAATAATAACAAGAGATTAGTTGCTAATCAATTATGATTACATACAAATATAAACCCTTCTGATATGTTTAATGAAAAAAAAAGGGGTGAGGCAACTAAAATTGAATTATGGCTAAAGAAATTTGTGTATATATATCATCCTAATTCCTAAATATTATTGGCAGTTAAAATAATAAATCAAACATCAAATTTTTTTAGTTTATTTTCAATTTTTTGACTTCAAAAAAATGAAGCTAAAAAATCACAAAAGTTCTACCAAATAACCCAAAAAAATAAAATAAAATAAATTCAAAGTAGAACACTTCAAAACTTAATATAAAAATTGTCCAACATAAGTTTTACCAAATGGAGCCGTTATTAATATTTATCCAAAATTAATATTTTTTTTTTCATGTTACTTTAAGAGTAAATTATGCTAGTAGTCCATTAACTTTGCATTTTTTCGATTGAGTCCTTAAACTAATTATTTATTAAATAAGCTCTCGAACTTCCAAATTGATTCAATTTAATCATTCTGTTACATTTTATATCATATAGGAATAGCCTAAAAGATAAATTAATAAAAGAACTGTAAAATTCTTTTTCTAGTATTAAAAAAATACATTAACCACCTTAGAAACCTGTACTGGTTTGCATTTCTATAGAGTAGTGGGGAAATAATTACATTTTTATGATGGTGCAAGTCTCGTGTATGTATGGTGCAAGTCATGTGTGTCAGAGTTGCACCAGAAAATATTCTTATATGTAGTGCAATTATTTTGTTACTATCTCACTTATTTGCAATTTGTTTTTTATTTATTTAAATTCTTTGTACTTTGAGGGTCAATTAATTCGCCCAACTGACTACTGTTTATTTATGCAGCCCAAAATGTATGTTAGCCTTTTTATAGTTTCTATTTCAAATAAGTTGCAAAAATATAAAAGAGGACACTCATTCATTTGGGTATCCTTTTCCAAAATTGTTTTATGTTTTCAAAATAGCAAAAAATGGAAATTACACATAAACTTATTTGGTAAACTATTTTCGGCAAAATTTTTAAAATAACATATCATTTTTTAAGTAAACACTTTTAAAAATTGTTTTACACAAAATGATAAGGATTGTGATTTCAAACTTTCTATTATGTTTATTAAAACCAAAAAATTGAAAACATAAAGCAAAAATATCAAACATAAAAACGAAAATGCCAAATAGAAGTGTACCAAAAGTAAAGTATAATTTATCTTAAAGTAATGGATTTATTTTTGAAAACCAAAAATAATGGATTTTAAATTGAAGAAAAAGGTACACATTTAAAGGGTGCTTTGGGAAGATGGTTAAAAGTTAACTTTTTAACTTTTTATGATTTTTTTTTTGAAAAAACGTGTAAAAAATATGAGAGATTATATTACTCAAATTGAATTAAAAGTTGAGAAGTGATTTTTAACTCACTTCTCAACATAGGCCAAAGCAAGGATTATTTACAATTTTCAAGTTACAATGATTGTTTCTGTGCACATTACGATATATGATTATTTAGAACGTTTGAGTCACGGTTCAATTGAAAACGTTTGTCAACTGATTATTCGTGTCAGTTGAAAACGATTCATCCTAAAATTTTTGTCAATTAGTTATGTCAGTCAAGTATGATTCATTTGAAAACTTGTCAACAGATTACCCGTACCAATTAATTACAATTCATCTAAAAACTCTTGTCAACTAATTATTCATGCCAATTGGAGATAATCATTTAAAAACGTATTCAATAGCTTTGATTTATAGGGTAAATTATACTTATACCTCCTGAGGTTTGGATTTTATACATATCACTCTTGACGTTTGAGAAATTACACTAACCCCTCTGTCATTTAGACGGAATGAAAATATTAAACTCATGCAATCTCTCTTTTTTTTTACTTTACTTTACTTTGCTTTACTTTCTTTTTTTTTTTTTTTTTTTTTGTCATTCCTTTGCTTTAATTTTTTTTAAAAATGTAATTTTCTCTGTTTTTTTAGTAGGAATTGTTGTCTTTTATATAAATAAAGAGAGTTTGTAAATGAGACTATTAACTATAGGGTGAGAATGTAATTTTGAAAACATCAAAAACTAATATATAATTAGATCAAATCCCAAGAGTATCTAGTTCATAATAGTGAAACCTATCATCCACGGAAAGTCATGATGACCAATGGGTTGGGCAACTCAACTAAGTACTTGTATTGGCATAATCTGACGATAAAAATAGGTTAGTTTCTAATCAATTATGATTACATACAAATGTGAACCCTCATAATATGTTTAATTATGGTTAAAGAAATTTGTGTATATATATATCATTCTATTTCCTAAAAATTATTGGTAGTTAAAAAAAAAAAAATCAAAATCCAACTTCAAAATTTTTAGTTTATTTTCAATTTTTTTACTTCAAAAAAATGAAGCTAAAAATCACATAAGTGTTACCAAATGACATTTTTTTTTTCAAAGTAGAACACTTCAAAACTTAATCTAAAAAATATCCAAAAATACTTACCAAATGGAGCCGTTATTAACATTTTTTCAGAATTAATATATATATATATATTACATATTACTTTAAGAGTAATTTACGCCAGAAGTCCATAAAGTTTGCAATTTTATCGATTAAGTCCTTATACTAGTTTTCCATTTAAAAGCCCTCCAACTTTCAAATCGATTTAATTTAACCATTCTGTTACTTTCTTTATCACTTATGACTATCCTAGCTAAAAGAAAAATTTGATAAAAAAAACCGTAAAATTCTTTCTTCTAGTATTAAAAAAATACATTAACCAACTTAAAAACATGTGCTGGTGAAGGAAATGGTGCTGATTTTGTAATATTTTTTTTGATATTTGGAAAATAAATTTATAATTAATTATACTAATTTATCCTTTAGTTAGGCCCACATAATGCATTTAACAACTAAAAGTTGGACAAAATGTAACAAAAGTGCTATATTAAACCAATTTGAGAAGTTAAAGAGCTTAATTGAACAAAAAAATTTATTTTAGAGACTTAATAAATAAAAGATAAAAAAAGTTAAGGATTTTTGGCTTAATAATTGGAGTTAGTTTTTATTTTTTATTTTTTTGGTGAGTTTTTTGTTGATTTATTTTCGTCTTTAGTGAATTTTATTTTTTATTTTTTTTAAAAAATCAGGCTTCTATAGTTAATGAGGTTCTTAAAAAAAAATTTAAAAAAAGTTCATAGAAGACAAAAACAAGTAAAAAGATAGTAGGTTTTTTTAGCTTATTTTGGTTTTCTTTTTTAATTTTTCAAAAAAAATATGCTTTTTAAATTCGTCTACATAAGACCAAAAAATTGTTAAATTTGGCATATTTTAAAAAAAAAAAAGCTACTTAAGACAACAAAATTCGAAAAAGAGGTGATATTTTCCTTTGTTTCCAAGAAACTACAATTCTTAATTCTTATGGTCTGTTTGGTAACCATTTCGTTTTCAATTTTCAATTTATATTTATAAAAATTTTAAAAACTGTCATAAAAATTTGTTTGATAATTTTTTTGGTTTATAAATGCTTGTCTCAGTTTATAAATTTGAGGAAAAAACGTAAACTCAAAAAATGAGTTTATGTTTTCAATTTTTAATTTTTTTTTCAAATAATTTTTTTCAACTAATTATTTTTTCAATAATTTTTTTTCAACTTAATTTTTTTTTCAATTATTTTTTTTTCAAATAATTTTTTTTCAATTATTTTTTTTTCAGTTAATTATTTTTTCAATTAATTTTTTTTTCAATTAATCTTTTTTTTCAATTCATTTTTTTTCCCAATTAATTTTTTTAATTAATTTTTTTCAAATAATTTATTTTCAAATAATTTTTTTTCAATTATTTTTTAATTAATTTTTTTTTCAATTATAATGTGTGTGATCCTATTGTCATATATAATAAAAATAAATATAAATATTTTAGGCCTGAACAAACATATTTTTAGTTTATGTTTTTAAATTTTTTTAAACATTTCGTTCAAACCAAACGCGTTTATAATTTATGTTTTTTATAAAAATAAATAAAAACTAGTTTATAAAATTTTTGTAAACATAAATAAAAAAACGTAAACGTTACCTTAATATTTGATGGTTAGAATTATTGTAAAAGTGTAACACAGTATAAACTAATAAATTTTATAATTTTTTTTATTTATTAATTTTAAAATTTTTATTACATCACACATCAAAATTCTTATAAAAAATTATTTTTTTATATAGTATTTTTCTAATGTAAATTTGTATTTTATTATGTAATTAAAAACTTAAAAAAACGAGATATAATTTTTAAAATTATTAGAGATAATTTATATTTTAAATAAATTTCAAATAGTGTTTTTGTAATTTCACTTAATCTATAAAAGGTTGATACACATTATAATAAAATTTCTTTGTCCTTGTTAAGTAGTGTAATAACATAATAAGATTATGGAAACTAATAAAATAATATTATATGCACCAATTAGTGTATTAATTAGTGTATCAATTAATAATATGACATAATTTAAAAGTTTTTTATATTTGTAATTTGTATAATGAGTGTGGTCAATAATAATGTCTAATGTTGGTACACTAGTTAGTATACTAATTGGTGCATATAGTACCACCAAAACTAATAACATCATTTGTGTAATTATTAAAAGAGAAATGCTAGAGATTCACATTTTTAAACTTATAAATTCAGCCACAACTATATAATTAAATGTGTAACAAATTAAAAGTTGACACATATGATATTACATCATCATTGTGGGAATTGTTAGAATTTTTTTTTTTGTGAGTTTTAAATATTTTTTTCATTAAAAAAATGAAAGAAACAGACAGACAAACAAACATATCATAGTTTCTTTTTTTTTTTTGAACGCCAAACATAGTTGGAAGCAATAAATCATTCACAATAAAACAGTTCAATCCTCAGTGTGCAAGAAAAATGAGTTTTTTCAGTAGCATGAATTAGGAAAGAGTTGCAGAGAAAGCGAAAAGATTTCTACAAACACTCAGAAGATGCAAAAAAACTTCATATAGAAAAAAAATGGAATTGGAAATAGTTTTTGGTGGACATGTGTGCAGGAATCCAGGCATGAAAAAGATCAATTTGCATTTACTTCTCATTTAATGCCTTCACCTACACTCGGAAACTGCTGTTTCATTGCATTCAATGCTCTTTGTCTCTCTCCCTCATGCCCTTCACCATCACCATTTCATTCTTGCCTCCTCTTTCAACCAACCTTCAATAATCCATGAATCCATCTTTAGCATAAGCATTTCTCACTCCCACCACCACTACTACTCTCCAAATCAAGATATATATCTAGCAAAGAATGAGTTAGCCTTCTTCCATTGAACTCTATGTGGTGTAAATGGAAACCAATTTAATTTTTGCCCCAAAATGTAATCATGAGTGTGTTCTTCGATTGTAAAATCCAATTTTCTCACGTGGGTTTTGGGAAAACAGCAGCACAGAGGAGATGGATTTGCGGTTTAGATTCTCTTTTACCGGTTTGAGATAGCAGAAATTCATGTCTTTGTAGTTGGAACTTGATGATCTTGGGTGGTCTTGGTAAGTTTGCCTAATGTATTTAGTAGTTTCAGACATGTGTTCTTGATTATTTCTTCTGCATTCAGATATATCTATGTAAAAACTGCTTTTCTAATTTGTTAATTCAACCATGGAAAAATAGAGGAACCCAAAAGGAGTACTAGCTTGTTGAAGAGTTCATAGATATCACTTTTTCTCATCTGGGGTTTTTTGAAATATTTCAATGCATATCAGAGGCAGAGATTGTTGTTCTTGAGTAGTCTATTATATATAATGGAGATAAGGAGGGGTTTAGTGACAGATTCTATCATCTGGGTCTTGAAAATCACCACAATGAGAGCTAGATTTCTTGCATTTTTTGTGTTGATTTCAGATTTAGGGAGGTTGGTTTTAGGCCTAGGCTCAATGTCCTCCATTGCCATTTCTTATGGTGAGAATGGCCCTGTTTTCTGTGGTCTTAAACCAGATGGAACTCATCTTGTGGACTGCTATGGATCAAATTCAGCTATAATCTTTGCAACCCCATCTCATTTCCCATTCGCCGGTCTAACCGCTGGCAATGGCTTTGTCTGTGGGCTTCTAATGGGTTCGAACCAACCTTATTGTTGGGGAAGCAGTGCCTTTATTCAAATGGGGGTTCCTCAACCTATGGTTAATGGATCTGAATACTCTGAAATCAGCGCTGGAGACCACCATTTGTGTGGTTTGAGAAAACCCTCTATCGGAAAGCTAAGAAATACAATCACAAACACTAGTACTACTTCCATTGTTGATTGTTGGGGCTATAACATGACTGCAAACCTTGTGTTTGATGATGGACCTGTGAAGTCTATCTCAGCTGGTTCAGAGTTCAATTGTGGATTGTTTTCTCAAAACAGTAGTGTTTTCTGTTGGGGTGATGAGACCAGTAGCAGAGTCATTAGCTTGATTCCTAAACAAATGAGGTTTCAGGAGATTTCAGCTGGTGGGTATCATGTTTGTGGGATTTTGGAAGGGGATAAACTGAATTCTAGGGTTTTTTGTTGGGGAAGAAGCTTGGACCTTGAAGAACAAATATCTAATAGAGTGGTTCATTCAGGGCAAATCATGATCAATGTGGACTTGGCTCCAAATGATCCGATGATTTCGGTTGTTGGAGGGAGGTTTCACGCTTGCGGAATCAAGAGCTACGATCACGGTGTGGTTTGTTGGGGCTATAGTGTCGAATCAAGTACTCCACCTCCTAGTGGAATTAGGGTTTTTCAGATTGCTGCTGGGGATTACTTCACTTGTGGCGTTCTTGCTGAGAAATCTCTGCTTCCCATTTGTTGGGGTGTCGGTTTTCCCAGCTCTCTCCCAGTGGCGATCTCTCCAGGACACTGCAAGCACGATCCTTGTGAACCCGGTTTCTACGCTTCCGACAATGGAACTTTAGCCTGCAAGTCCCCTCCTGACTCCCACATTTGCTTGCCTTGCAGCAATGGTTGCCCTGCTGAAATGTACCAAAAAGTTGGTTGCACATCGACATCTGATCAACAATGCGAATTTAACTGTTCGAGTTGTGCATCGATTGAATGCTACTCAAATTGTTCATTTTCGAATTCTATTCCTGGAAAAAGCAATGGAAAATTTTGGTCACTCCAATTGCCGGTCATTGTTGCTGAGATTGCCTTTGCCGTGTTCTTGGTCAGCGTCGTGTCTTTGACTTCAATCTTCTATGTTCGCTACAAGTTAAGGAACTGTAGGTGCCCAGCTAGAAGTGACTTGAAATCGAAGAGAAATAGTATTGGGAATAATAGTGGTTCTTCATTTCAGAAAGATGGTAAAATCCGACCTGATTTGGATGATCTCAAGATCAGAAGAGCTCAGACATTTACTTACGAGGAGCTTGAGAGAGCCACCGGTGGCTTTAAAGAAGAATCCCAAGTGGGAAAGGGAAGTTTTTCGTGCGTGTTCAAAGGGGTATTGAAGGATGGAACGGTTGTAGCGGTGAAAAGGGATATAATGTCATCTCCTAACAATGACGCAAAGAAGAATTCGAAGGAGTTCCATACTGAACTAGACCTACTCTCGAGGCTAAACCATGCCCATTTGCTCAATTTGCTCGGTTATTGTGAAGAAGGGGGAGAGAGGCTTCTAGTTTATGAGTTCATGGCTAACGGGTCATTGCATCAACACCTCCATGGAAAAAACAAGGCCTTAAAGGAGCAACTAGATTGGGTTAGAAGGGTTACTATCGCGGTCCAAGCAGCTCGTGGGATTGAATACTTGCACGGCTATGCTTGCCCACCTGTGATTCACCGCGACATCAAGTCTTCAAACATTCTCATTGATGAAGAACACAATGCCCGGGTAGCTGACTTTGGGCTTTCCTTGTTGGGGCCTGCCAATAGTAGCTCCCCGTTGGCTGAGCTACCAGCGGGGACTCTAGGCTATCTTGACCCTGAGTACTATAGGCTGCACTACCTCACAACCAAATCTGATGTCTATAGCTTTGGTGTTTTGCTTTTGGAGATCTTGAGTGGTCGGAAAGCAATTGATATGCAATTCGAAGAAGGAAACATTGTCGAATGGGGGGTTCCTTTGATCAAAGCTGGAGACGTACAAGCGATTTTGGACCCGGTTTTGAAGCCCCCATTGGATCTAGAAGCCTTGAAAAGGATTGCGAATATGGCTTGTAAGTGTGTGAGGATGAGAGGCAAAGAGAGGCCGTCGATGGACAAAGTGACTACAGCATTGGAGCGAGCTCTGGCAATGTTAATGGGCAGCCCGAGCAATGATCAGCCCATTCTGCCAACTGAGGTAGTCTTGGGAAGTAGCAGATTGCACAAGAAGTCCTCTCAAAGATCATCAAACCGGTCAGTCTCAGAAACAGACGTGGCAGAGAGTACCGATCATGATCAGAGATTTGAGTTCAGAGCTCCTTCGTGGATTACTTTCCCGAGCGTGACTTCTTCACAGAGAAGGAAGTCATCGGAGGATTCAGATGCGGATGCTATTGATGCGAAGACCACAGAAATCAGAAATTTTGGGAATGGTGGAAGTATCATCGGTGACGGTTTGAGGAGTTTGGAAGAAGAGATTGGGCCTGCTTCTCCTCAAGAAAACTTGTTCTTGCAGCACAATTTCTAGTTTCTAGGTGGCTTTTAAAAAACAAGACAATAAATATTTGAGGTAAATCTGGCTTATTCATGTTCAAAATACTTTTGATTTGCCTTGGTTGAATGTTTATTTTCTTGCGGAGGAAAAAATTATTGTAAACAAAATGAGGCAAGGGATGTAACTTTCTGTTGGTTACAATGTATTGACTTTGAGTCTGCTTCTTTGTGCATTCCATTTGATAATGTGTTTGTTTTCCATTCTCTGCATAGTAATTGATTTATTCATATTAGTAGATTTTTGTACCTACTTAACTGTATTCTTTTGTATGTTTACATTGGCTTTATTTTCTATTTCTGTTCTAATTCCATCCAAATTGCATATTTTTATCCTCAAAGTGGCAAGTTTGTTTATTTTTTTTATCAGCAAAAATAATAATGAAAATTGTTGATGAAAGAAAAGTTTGATACAATACAAGAGAAGGCATCATTGCTTAGCTTGATGTGGTAATATTTTGCAATATTGTGAAATATACTAATTGAAACTTCATAGCGAACAATATTGTGAAATATTTTGCCACTCTCTCTAGATGATTTCCGGCAATGCTCCGGCGTTGCTTTGGCGACATTTCGGTGATTCATTTTACACTTTTAAAATGTAGATCTACATTCCTAAGGTATAGATCTACAGTTTTCGAGTGTAGATCTTGACTTTTTATATTCGAAATAGGGATTTTAAGAGTTTTCTCCTCCGATTTCGATATAGATTTTTGGATTTTCGACACCAACAATAGTTCTCTCCTCTCTTAAGCCTTCTCCCATACCATTGTGGGTGTACTTCCTTATCAACTCTAGTTTCTAGTAGTGTTCAATGTCTGGCGGCGAATGCGGTAGCGGAGTTGGGCAGCAGCGACGAGGACGGTGTCGACAAGGACGTTGGGTTTTCAAGCAAACCTTACTTTCCAGATTACATCTTTGAGAAGATCAGTGGTTTTCGTAACTCGTAACTGTTTTTTTTTTTTTTTTTGCAAAATTGTTTTTTTGTTGTTTGTTTTTAGTTTTGTTGTTTAGTTGGGATGGCTTTTTGTGATCTTACTTATGTAATGTTCTTTATTAATGTAATGTTTCCATGTTCTAAAAAATAAAAAAATAATAAAAAATGTAAGAAGCACCAATATGGACAAGTCATATGGTGATTTTAGAAAAATGAGGACTCTAACACAGCGGGACATGGAAATTAAAAAAAAATTAATAAATTTTTATTTATTATTAGATTAATATTACATTTATCAAATAATCAAATATAACTAGATTTAAATAATTAATAGATTATCTTTATAAAAAAAAAAGAGAAAAACAGTAGTAAAAGTTGACTTAAAATAAAGAAGTTATCATCCAATACATCTTTTTGTTCATCACAATCTATATAAAAAAGTAACAAAAAATCAACATCCAACATATGTTAAAAACACTATATAAAATAAAACAAAAACAAATTAGTTGTTACCAATATTTGCTTAAAAAATAAATTAATTAAATAAAATAACAAGTCAGTGTTCCCAGCATGTCCCCTGTTCCTGTTTTGAATTGTCTATATACTTGATAGGGAAACAATTGAATGGAGAGAGAAAGTAACTATGAAGTCATTCATTCTGGCCTACCAAATACTTGTGTCATGTCATGCAGTCTAAAGAAAACCAATCATCACAACACAAGCATAGTTAATCCAACTCATCTGCAGTTAAAAATAAATAAATCTCAGCTGTATTCCTTGAAATCTATGTTCATCAGCATCAACAAAGAAATAAATTATTGAAACCCATTTTTCACAACTGAGCATGTTGGTTATGCAGATTTGGTATCTGTCCAAAAACACAACCTCTCTGGGCTGTGGATGATCAATGGTAGGAATGCAGCTGAGTTAAGTTTTTGATTTTTGAACCTGCCTTGACATCAGGTCAAGTCTAAAGAATTGAGTTTGACTTGTATATATATTTGAAAAACTCGGTTAAGTTTTGGACTGCTGGAATCTTATTTGTTAAAATTAGTCAATTTTGACCCGAGCTCAAGTTGGATTTAAAAAATTGAACCGGTTTCTCCAAATGTTTGAGAAACTCGAATACATAAGTCGAGTTTTGGTTGTTTGAATTTGACTGCTGAATATTAGTCAAAGCTTAAATAGTCAAATTTAAACTTGACTCATTAGTATTTGAGAAATTTAAGTAAAATTGAGAGCTTGTAAAACAAAATTAGAAACATTATTCTTATGTTATTATATTTTAATTGTCCAATTCTAAATATAAAATCATGCTTAATATCGTATACCAATAATATGAATTTGTGACAGATAAGACGAATTCAATAATTTAGAAAATATTGAGTTGAAAATATGGAAATTGACTTTATGATTATGAAAACCAAGTTATTTTGGAAAATATTAAAATTTAAAAGAAAAAAAAAATGCCCTCACGCAGGATCGAACTACGGACCTTCAGTTTACAAGACTGACGCTCTACCACTGAGCTATAAGGGCCTTGACAATAGGTGTGCTAGTTATGAATATATATATATACAACTTTAATCTTTAAAATTAGCATATTGGGTGATTACGAGGAATAGGGCTTGAGTAGTTATCAAATGCTGGGCCCAACCAGGCCCAAAACCAAATTTTTGTGTACAATTTATTTTTTTTATTAATGGGGGCCTTTTAATGATGTACATATATATTTTTTTAAAGCCAAGACTTTGTATGAAGAGATTTTTTTCTAGACCTTTAGATAATTGAAATAATTTTTTTAGAAAAAACATCAAAAATCTCCTCTTTTTTTTATAATAAAATTTATATTAAATCTTGTTAATAACATATGAATCAACCATTTTAGTATAGGACTCGCGTGATTTGAATTGTAATCCAAGTGGTTTTACGAGGTCACGTAGACACCATTGTGAGGTTTGATATTCAACAACAACAACAAAAAAAAAAAAACAAACAAACAAACAAAAGATATGACTTTTTTTATTTTTTATTTTTTTACAATTAGGGCTTTTAAACATTTTTCATAGGCTTTCCGACAAAGATGTTTATTATGGGCTTTCCGATAAAAATATATTTTTTGTATTTATGATTAGGGGACATATGAGAACTTTTTTCTTTTTCTTTTTGAGTCTGAAGACAAATGTTTTTTTTAATTTTTTTTAAATGAAATTGTTTTTTTTAGGTCTTAAACAAATAGAATTGGAGAATGGGCTTTTCAAAATTGGGAATCTAAAGCTAAGGTCCCGTTTGATAACACTTACGTTTTCAGTTTTTTGTTTATATTTACAAAAATTTTAAAAACTCAAATAAAAACTTGTTTGGTAAAATTTTTGATTTATAAATCAGTGGTCTCAGTTTATAAATTTGGCCAAAAAATGAAAACACAAAAAATGTGTTTCCGTTTTAAGTTTTTTTTTTTTATCACCCAACACTAGCCACCACCCGCCACCATTTTCCACCACTGTCTTCTGCCACCACCACCCACCACCACCACCACCACCTGCCACCACCACTCACCACCCACCTGCCACCCGCCACCACCACCCACCAACCACCATCACCCACCTGCCACCCACTCGCCACCACCACCCACTCCTCGCCGCCACCGCCGCCGCCACCACCACTACCACCACCACCCCCCACTCGCTACTACCTGCCACCCGCCACCGTCACCCATCCATCCATCACCACCACCACCCGCCACCACCCGCCATCCGCCACCCACCTGCCGCCGCCACCACCACCACCACCACCCACTCGCTACCACCCGCCACCGTCACTCACCCACCCACCATCACCACCACCCACCCACTATCACCACCACCACCCACCCGCCACCACCCACTACCCGCCGCCACCACCACCACCACCACCACTACCACCACCCACTTGCTACCACCCACCACCCGCCACCGTCACCCACCCACCCACCCACCACCACCACCGCCACCACCACCTACCCACCACCACCTGCCATCTGCCACCCACCTGTCACCTCCACCCACCACCCGCCACCGCCACCACCACTCACCACCGCCACCGTCACCCACCCACCCACCACCACCACCTGCCACCACCTACCACCACCCGCCATCTGCCACCCACCTGCCACCACCACCCGCTACCACCATCACCACCACCCACTACCCGCCACCGTCACCCACCTACCCACCACCACCACCACCCGCCACCACCACCCACTACCACCCGCCATCCGCCACCCACCTGCCACCACCACCCACCACCCGTCACCACCACCGCCACCGCCCACTCGCTACCACCCACCACCCGCCATCGTCATCCACCCACCCACCACCACTATCCACCTGCCACCACCCACCACCACCAGCTACCCACCACCCACCGTTACCACTTTCCACCACCGTCTTCCGTCGTCACTTGCTATCATTTGCCATTTCTCACTCTTTTTTATATTTTTAAATTTTTTTAAACATTTTGTCAATTACCAAACGCGTTTGTAGTTTATGTTTTTCTAAAAATAAACAAAAAATAAACAAAAACCAGTTTATAAAATTTTTGTAAATATAAACTGAAAACGTAAACGTTACCAAACACACCCTAAATGGCTGGTCAAATGTTTTATAAAATTCAAACTTATAAACTAAGATTGTCACTACTCAACCAACCTTGCCCAGGCATCAAACCTTAATACCACCATCACTCCATCCATCACCTCTGACGATTGAAACAATGATCACCTTTGGCACCTATGGTAGATCCTAACCCTTCTCATATGCACCCTATTGTGCCATTCCCACCTACTCTACTGCCATCACAACACCTCTTTGCTTTCCCTTACTATCATTGTGGTCTGTGACACCCCAACCTTCCTCGCCACCAAGAAATAAAGAAATAAATCTCGAATAAAGTGATAGAGGGGTGACCGTTTGTAAATGGGGGAGGGAAAAAAGAAAAAATGAGAAGA
The DNA here is from genome assembly GCA_030407325.1 of Camellia japonica. NCBI lineage: Eukaryota > Viridiplantae > Streptophyta > Magnoliopsida > Ericales > Theaceae > Camellia > Camellia japonica. The sequence goes on from JAPPVO010000036.1 coordinate 55,431,461, forward strand.
GAGTATGGGGTAGCGACAATAGAGATGGTCGGTAGGGTAGCGGTAAGCAGCAGTAACAATTAGGGTTTGAAAAGGGTTGAATGGGGATGGGTAAAGAAGATTACGATTTGAAAGATCAAGGTATATTTGTCCATTAAAGTAATTTTGTTGAGGGATAATGTCACGACTCAAATCCGCCCTTATAGGTTTAGCATCATAACCGGCCAGTAATCCTGAGATTACTGAAGGCCTCTGAGACAGATTAATATAATAAAGGTACTAGCGGAAGCAAATAACAAAAATACAACGTCTATTGAGCTGTGCAGACTTATATGAGACAGAAAATTTTAAATTTTTTTTTTTAATTTTTATGTATATATCACATCATCATATGTTCCGACTAAATAAAAAGGGACTTAGTCCTATTATAAACAAAGACTTGTTTAACCAAATAAGAAAACAAAACTTAAATTTTAATCACATGGCTTTGACCATTTGACATATCTGGAACCTCTACGGGAGGCACATAGGTTGGTTGACAGGAGAGAGTCCAGGCAAAAGTTCTAAGCTTGGTCACGCCTGATCACCTACACACATAAATAACACGGTGAGCTGGAGCCCAGTAAATAATCTTAATGTAAAGAGGTTAAATAAATGAGATCCATAACTTAAACAAAACAATATAACATTCTTGACATAATTAAAGCATACTTCGGAAACATATAATAACTAATATGGATCATCAAATCTTTCCACAATTCATAGTACCCAATTGCCTTATCAAAACTTGTCGGAATACCACACAGAACATTCACGGCGGAACGAAACATTCGGAACGCCCTCATTGGGCGGCTTCATACAAAACGCCCACATAGGATGACTTCATGCAAAACACCCGTATAGGACAACATTATACAAAACGTCCTTATTAGACGACTTATGCGAAACGTCCACTTGGGACAACTTGGTACAAAACATCCATATAAGACGCGCTTATGCGAAACACCCCTTCGACGACTTTATTCAAAACCTCTATAATGGATAGATATTATACAGATCGATACAATCGAAATCATGCGATATGATCATAAAAGATCGGGATCATATATTATATCACAATGAATTAATAACTTATACTAAACGTACATAACGAGTTGAATACTATACGGAAATCATTGGGGATCAAAAGACATTTCCCAAACTGTTATCATAGTTATTGTTTCAAAAGAAACTCATCCATTCTTAAACAAATTCCATTTTTGAAAAGCTTATCATATCTTACTCATTCATTCTTAACAAAAAACTCATTTTGGAAGACATATTGTATCGTATACGTTTTAGAGTTTCAAAGTATAACTTAACGGTTCCAAGGTTTTTGTTCACAAACTTATCGTATCAACATTTCATAACAAAACATAGGTGGCCCAAATTATCAAATAATATCGTCATTCTCAAAGTAATTCATATACGAAAATATCTTTACAAAGAAATTACTCACAGTGCTTGGCCGGATGATACTCCTCATGCAAGCGACCTACACAAACACATAACATATACGCATTGAAATGCAATATCACTTCATTGATTTAACTTGGCTTCTCTTGTCTTTTTCTATCTAAGTAATCCAAAATTCTACTATACTTATTCTTTCTTTATTCAAATGAATTGGGTTCTCATTTCATATATTCTTTCATTACTAAATCCTTCTTTTTCAAATGGACCGATTTTTAACTTGGCTTTTTAATCAATCATTACTAAATCAGTGATTTATTCATGCAAAGATTTCAAATATTTTCTCTTGATTTTTAGAACACGAAATTAAAGTTATAAAACTCTTAGAAGAATATTTGCATGTAATTTATGAAATTTAATTTAACCATAATTTTCCAAAATCAAGCCCAAAATAATTACTTTCTAATTTTATTTTCATAAACTTGATATTAATTCCAACTCATCATTTTCTTATCAATTTTCCTAGCAAATATTGCATGTATGTAATTCAAATAAACTAACTAATTTAATATATATTCCAAAATATGGTTAAATCAAGTAAGACTCTTAAATTACATTACATGTATGGATTAGGGATTTAAGATCAAACTAATTTTTAGATTTCAAATCAAAATCAAAACCTCATCTAGCTCCATAATTAAACCCTTCTTATGAATTTCATAGTACAAAATTGAATGACTTAAATTCCTTCCAAATTCACGATGCATGTAAAGATGGAGTCCAAAATCATGAAAAATAACAAAAATTAAACTCAATTAGTAAATTTCCTAAATTAATTTCTTAATTCTTGAACTTAATATATATATATATATATATGTATATATATTTTTCTTTTCATTATATTCAAATTTACATACAAAGAGATTCTATTTCTTCTTGATTTGAGATGTATGAGAGGATTTACTACAAGATTGGAGTTAGAAATCTTACCCATAGTTGTTGAATGATTGAATATCTTCACAAATTCTTGAGTCTCCTTTCTTTTCTTTATTTTTCCTAACTTTTCCTTGGTTTTTCTTCTCCATTTCCAGCAATTAGGAGCTAACTTGAACACACTCTCCCTCTTTCTCCTGTACAGTTTTCTTCTTCCTCTCTTTTTTTTAGAGTTCTTGAACTCAATGACAAACTATTTCTTTCAATACACCACATTATGTACGTTACTCTCATCCCCCCTTATCCTCATTACGTGTGCAAACACCTATTCTTGTAGGACTTCCAGCACCTACATACATCTTCAAATTCTAAATCATTCTACAATTTAATTTATGGTTAAGATTAATTTAATTAAATAACACGTATTCTTTATACGTCTTGATTAACACATAATTAAATTAATCATAACTAATCATCAATCCCACATATTTTAATTAGTCTAATTGACTTCCATTAGAACCCAATTAATTATATTTAAATTTATCATTCTGAATCAGATTTTTAATCAAACTCTAAAAAGGCTCCAAATATTAAATTAAACTTATTTCCATATTCAATTTTGGTTTCTTAAATCATTAAGGCTTTTCAATTTCATATTAAACTTCTAAATCTTCGTCAATAAATTACATATTCAATTGAACACCTCATAAATAAATTTAATTCATAATAATCTTAATTCTTAATTCTCATAACTTAATTAACTTCAGTTGGGACCCAATTAACCAAATCTTAATTTTATAAATTTGAATCGAATATTTAATTAAACTCTCATATGGTTCAATACTCGAAATTAAAATAATTCAATTCACCATTTGTACTCTCTTGAGCCATTTAGGCTTTTAATTTCTAATTCCAAAATAAATCTTCAATAATTCCAAAATAAATTCTCAATAGAGTCGTATACGAATCAGTCTCTATAATTTTCATAAATCTCAGATTAAATTAGAATAATTAACAATTCAAATTCAAATCTCCTTAATTAATTAAGTACTAATCATTATATGTGGTGGATCGTCACAGATAAAATTGTAATAATACATATTTTTAAATTGTAAAGAAATGAAAATGTTGTGGAAATAGGTCGCTGTTTATTGTCAAGGAAAGTCAGGCAGAAAACTATAATTTTAAAAATCATAAAGGCAGTTTGTAATTTAAATAAACTAGATTTGTCATTTTTTAATATTATATTCAGGTAATGTTTGGTTTATTGGAATAGAATGATATGAGATGACAAATAAAGTATAATATAAAGGTAATATTTGGGGACGCTGCTGCGCGGGGTGCGCAGCAGCATCTGTTGTGTGGTGGAAATGGATCCATTTTAGGGCTCATTTTGATAATCCGAACCGTTCACATTTTAGAATACATTAAATAGAACATGCATGCAAAAAATCAAATTAATCGGATATCGTTTACCCACTCATCCATCCACATTTCTATCTATAAAAATAAATAATAATTGTGATTTAAAATATTAAAATGAATACAAATGTGAGTGGATGAATAGATAAACGATATCCAATTAATTTGATTTTTTACAGGCATATTTTACTTAATGTATTCTAAAATGTAAACGGTTCGAATTATCAAAATAGGCCTCAAAATGAGCCCATTTCTGCGCACAACAGATGCTGCTGCACACCCCGCGCAGCAGCATCCCCAAACTCTTCCATATCATTTTTCAACATTATAATGAATAAATTCTAGAGTGAAAATTAACCATTAATGAGATACTATAAGTTTGGAAAATGTTGTGTTGACAGTATGGAAATTGACTTTATAAATAAGTAGAAAACATGAAAATTTAATTTTCAAAATTTGATTAAAAAATAATAGTAATACTAAAATAAAAATGGCACAACCAAGACAAAAATCAATGAAAAAAAAGGTGCCCTCACGCAGGATCGAACTACGGACCTTCAGTTTACAAGACTGACGCTCTACCACTGAGCTATGAGGGCTTTGCCGACAATGTCTGAGACGTTTTAAATATATATTATTAAAAATCCTTGAAATTAAGAAAAGTTAAAATAAGCTCAACAAATTATACCAATCTCCATTTAATAAGGTTAAGGCAACGTGAAATTATGCAGATGATTTATAAACAGATAAGCAAATAAGTAAAGGTAAAATATACATTTCAGTATTAAAAAAAAGATAATACAATTTTGCTATTAATACAATCAACAAATTATTAATAAAAATGTGTAAAATGTTCTGTGAATTAAAAACTAAAATGAAATCAATGTAATTATGCTAAATTAGTAAGGTCGATGTATTTTTTTTTTCCTCAAATTTCAAGAAATATCAATTTAATATGGAAGGTATTCGGATCAAGCACATACCACCTGGGGACAATAAGATTGCAAAAGAAAAAAGAATGATCAAGCTGACACATTTATCTTCAAAGTTGATTGAACAGTGCGTAAACTGAATTTGATCAAATAGTGGGCTAGCATTGTTTTTATTTTATTATTTGTTATTGACACAGCTAGCATTGTTGATGAAATAGTGCAGCTTGCGTCCGTAACTTAATCGGATTAGGCAGTGCTGTTCAGTGTGTGGGAGTTCATCACGGGTCCTGTTTTGATAATTTGAACTGTTCAATATGGAGAACTCATCGAGTACTATATGTCTGTAAAAAATTATGTTTATAGGATATCGATAGTTATTTCATCTTATCAGTTTTGTATAAAAAAAATAGACGGTAAACAAATTAGCGGTTGACAAAAAATTGATAAAATGAGACAGCTATCGATATCCGATCAACGTGATTTTTTACAGGCATATAGTTCTCAACGAGTTCTACACATTGAACGATTCGGATTATCAAAAAGGAACCCGTGATAGGTCCTCATGAGCAGAACAACACCGTCCAATCTAATCAAAGACTGAAAGCAAGCCGCTCCCTTTCAAAATTTGATCAAGTTGACACATTTATCTTCAAAGTTGATCTAAGCCTAAATAAATTAAGAATTTTGAAAAAAATAGTTAATAAATTGGAAATAGTTATACATTATTTACATTTTTAAAAAATATTATTCCTTTTTAAATTATAAATAGACTAGTGTTTCACTCGTGCAATGCACGGATTGTATTTATAATTATTTGTATATATATGAATTGTTATTTTTAAATGTCTTTTTTTTTTTTTGCACACATAAAAAGAAATATTACAAATGCAGCGTATCTGCAATCAATTATTTTATGTTTGCTTTTATTCAAAATTTAAAACTGATATACGGGTAAAATTTACAACTAAATTAAGAAAAAATTTATTCATAATTACATTTTTTTACTTCTATATAAATACTTTAAAAAATAAATTTGAAAAAGGTAGTTAATATAATATTATACATTAAGTAAAAAAATGTGATTAGCAATTATGCTTACATAAATTTACTATAGTTTTAATTTCAATTTTTTTAAAAAAAAAAACTATTTTAAAAGCATTTTATTTATAGTAGCAAATAGAATTTTCTTAGCAAAAAGAAAAGTTTTAAAATTTTGTTACAAATTTTCAAATATCTATTGTTAAATATTCTATTCTATTTCCTTGTTTGTTTGCGTGCTTGTTTTGGAAGTTTTGATTTTTGCTCCACATTCATCGTATTATTTTATTTATTTTTCTTCTTCTTGCTTAATTGTCGCATAATACTTCTTTCATAGTATATCTCCGAATGTATTAGTGAAAACATCATACACTTAAAATGCACAAAATTACAATATATAGAAGAAAAAAAAGCAAGTAATTGCCCAAAACTAAAATCACTTTAAGAAAATAAAAAATAAAAACAAAAATGAAATTGTTTGAAATATAAAATGATTTACTTATTTATTTTTATAATTTTAAAAATAAACTTTTAAAGAAAACAAAGAAAACTGTATAAAAAAAAGTACAAAAACTAAACATAAAATATAATACAAAAACTAAATGAATTATAGGATTTTCAAGAAGTGAGACTTACAAATAAATTTTGTAATATCTTGTCTATTCATATACTTTTTGTGTATGTTTTTTTTGTAATTCTAATCCCGAGAATGACATTGAAATAGTCTACACTTCTTGCATTAGGTCCATCTAATAGTTTTAGTAAATATATATGTGTGTGAGTGAATTTATGACCACACTGCCAACTCAGTATTCAGCTGGAAAGCACTGGCAGAATAGATGGCACCTGATTGATCTACAACAGAAAGAAGAGATTCCAGTGGTGGTTCGTCCACCCGGGGACACTCCGATGATCAAGTCAGTTATCTCAAAGATAATCAATAGTGCTTAACTCACTGCTTCAATTGACTTTAGTTCAGTGCTTATCCTGGACTCTCTTATAGATAAAGATAAACTCCCGAGGAGCTTTATCCTTATCCAAGCTGAGTTTCTTCCTCATTCTAGGACTCTTATCCCTTATCCGCTTATCCCGGATTCTGATATCTTCGGAGATAACCTCGGCCTAGCCGAGATCACATCGGCGTCATGACCAGGACACGTGTCACTTTGGCTGACACGTCGGCGTCACCTTGGCCACATGTTGGTACTCAAAAAATATATCCCCACAACTGCTCCATAGGTTTTATTACCTCGGCATTTTGAGGTGATAGAACCTATATCAGTACTTCTTTCCAGTACGTCGGCTTAAAATTTCTCAGCCGAGATCATCATACAGGCCGACATGTCTTTTTAAAGAACAAGAATTCCAAGAGCTCCTTCACGCGTATGAGCTGTCATGCATAATTACTCAACCGTTTTAGTCACGCGTCTTGCCCTTACTGGATCGTATTTGATACGCACCTGTAAGTCAAATTTTTCGTGCAAGTGTTGTCTGACGCATACGTCGTTTTAGGCACACTAATTGCCTTTTTGCCGCCTTTCCGCGTTTTTGACAAAACCAGTGTCTTCTCTCTTCGTCTTTTCACTTTACATCGTTATTTCTGAAGCTTTTTCTCTCTCTAGCTTTTTCTTTCAAATCCTCTATTGCAGCTTTCACGAAGTTTTCTACGACCAACCTGTCTTTCTCCTTCGGCGAGGTTTCTGCCGTATTTCCGACTACCGCTTGATCCTGGCGAAAATTTACTTCGGCTTCATTTTTCTGGTAAGTCACTGTTCCTCCTGGTTCTAATTCTTGATTCTTCCTCGAACTCTCTCATGTCTTTGATTAGTTTAATATGTTTATGTATTTGAGTATGGTTACTTCACGATTCTATTTTTGCCAAATCCTTTCTTTGAATATTCACACACTGCTCACACATTTGTTCACTTTTGCCATTGTTCTTGGCCTTATACCCATGCACACACTCTGTCACAGTGTTTCTTGATAGTTCTTCACAGTTCTTGATTCTAAAACATGTTCTTGTTTTCTATTTTCTGTGTCTTTTCCAGATTCGTGCCTTCAATCTTTGTTTCCATAGATCTAGGTTTGGGATTTGCTTATAGAATCCACAAATTTTTAGGAAAAATTGAAACGAATTCCCCTTAGGTTTTAGCCAAGGTCCCTTCCGAAGTCTCATACATTCCCTTAAACAGGCTATGTTTACTACCTTAAACCGAGGTCCACAGAGTATAAAATCGTTGCCAACCTCCCAGACTCCAATAAGGGAGCTGGGGATGATTACTTCATTACTTCGGGGAACTGGGAGTTCGCTCCAGATGAAGACCTCCACCTCTACCCTCTTCCTCGTACAGTCTTTGTAGAGGGTAATGGTAAGAGCCCAGTGTTTGTACTTGCTCGTTTTTAAAGTCTTCAATACTTCGTTTGTTTCTAATGTCTGTTTTTCTTGCAGCTTTTCCTCAGCCACCAAAAGGCTCCCACCAGTCTTTCTTTCCCAGCAAAGACTTGAGGAAACTATTGGATCTGCCAGTCCACAAGCGGAGAGCCCCTTTGGTACTCAATTTCATTCTCACCTACAAGTCGGTTCTTCCCGACGTTCCAAAGAAGAAGAAGAAGAGTCAGTCTCCTCCTTCCGCCACAACTCCACCAACAGCTTCTTCATCTCGGCCGGATCAGGGTTCAACCTCAGATCCAGCAGAACAACCATCTACCTCGGCTCCACAGCTAATCCCACCTTCTTAACGCCGTCGACGACGCCGAACAGTTTTTGCCACTGAGATGGGCCGCCAGAAAGCAGTTGCTAAGGACCTCTTGGCCAACATCCCGGCTACTGTTGACTCTGAACCAGCCCCGTCTCAGCCAAAGCCGAAACAAAAAAGAATAAAGAAGGCTCAACCAAAGGCAACGGTGACTCAGATTGATACTGAGGACACCTTGCCAATTTCAAAATTGGCTTCGAGCGAGAAGACCGTCTCTGTCTCCGAAAAGAGGCCCGCCAAAGCCGAACCATCTAAGTCAACTCAGTCTAAAAGGCCGAGGTCGGAGTCAGCCACAACGTCGGGCTCCATGAAGGCTGGCGCCCCTTAGGCTCCACCTATTACTTTGGAGGACAGGCCAGTTGTCACGACCCAAACCCGCCCCTATGGGTTTAGCACCGTAACCGGCCAGTAATCCGAGATTACCGAAGGCCTCTTAACAGTAAAACAGTAAAACAGAGTACAGGGGCATGGCGGAAGCCATTACAGTAAATAAACAATGTCCAATGAGCTGTGACAGTCTGTATGCCAAAAGATTTTTTTTTCTTATACATAATTACAAAACAGTACATATACATACATAGCGTTTGGTGAAACAGGGACCTAATCCCTATTACAGTACAGTACGGTACAAATATACAGTATGTGCAATATTACAAAACAGTACAGGAGTGCTACCAGTCGGTACAGTAGACAAACAGTGTAGAAGGGGGACAGCTAAAACACCCCTAAGCCTTAGTATAGCAGGCTCGGAACCTCGCAGTGAGGCACATAGGTTGGCTTGACAAAACTGGAAATACCCCGACGCCTCTAGCTTTGATCCGGTGCCTGGACACCTACATATATATATGAGCAGTGAGCTAAAGCCCAGTGAATAACATAATGCGTAAAGAGGTTTAGAATGAATGTCCTTACAGTAATGAAAACAGTTCGTTTTAATCAGTATTTCAGTTGTTCAGTACAGTAAACAGTCATATGTGGTACATCCATTAGCATAACAGTAACAGTAGGTCTAAAAGACCGAACAGTAATGATGGCCATCAGTCAGTAAACAGTAGTGGTTCCACGAGGGAACCGATTCGATTAGACAAATCCACCCGTTCATAGACCGTCGGTGGGGCCATCCGTTCATAGACCGTCGATGGCAAAGATTTCTTAAACGGTAGCAGTAACAGTAAACAGTAGGTGCCAAGGATGCCACAATATAATTCAGAATATAGGACATACATTCATTCAGTAAACAGTTCAGTTCAGTGAACAGTTCAGTTCAGTAGACAGTTCAATTCAGTAAACAGTTCAGTAAACAGTTCATAAGGTAAACAGTTCAGAAGATAATCATTTTTGAACATATCTTTACACAGTTGTTACTCACAGAGTTCTGGGCTACAATGAACTAGAGCGTCTCCCCGGAAAGCCAACCCTATACAGTTAACAGATTGAACACACACTAAGCTATACAGTTGGGAGAGATAATAATTTAATCTCTAGATTGCCTCGGTGTGTTCTACACCTATATCCTCATTAAGATGTCTTAAATATGCCCTAGGAATGCCTAGGATGGAAAGAGGATGCAAAGATGCACTCGACAAACAGTTTCAGAATTTGCAGTGAAAACAAGGTCCTGCTCGAGCGCAGGTTTCCCCGCTCGAGCGGACATGCAATAAAGGTTTCCCGCTCGAGCGTCAACTTCCCCGCTCGAGCAGACCAAAAAGTACTGGATAGGTGAAATTCCCGCTCGACGCCCGCTCAAGCGTGTCACCCAGTCCTCTGCTCGAGCGTCCAATACTCCGCTCGAGCGGACTGATGCACAGTGCAAGATGCTGGGAGCTCGATTTTCCCGCTCGAGCAGCACTTCACCCGCTCGAGCGGACGACCAAAATCTGGAAATTCCAGATTTGAGTCCCAAGCTCAAAATCAAGTTTTCAAACACCAAATTCGATCCTCTTGGGCCCATTTTCTGGAAAAACCTCTGTAAACTCTTAAAACAACATGATTCCAAGCTCAATTTGAGAAATCAAAGCCCAAGGGTGTTTAATTCAAACTCAATTTCAAACCATTTTCAAGAACATGATCTTAAACATGACATGCATGGGTTCTAAACCAAATTAAAGCTTCAAAGCTTGCTCAAATGAGCTCATTTCTTCAAGAACATGGTGAAATCATGGATTGAAACCTAAATATGAACATGCATGTGACATTTGACCATGAAATCAACTCATAACCCACCAATACCCACATGCATGCAAGAATTAAGCCATGATTCAACAATCCAAAGCTAAAATCATGTCTTAGCTCTACAATGTGGCATGAACCATGCAAGAATGAACTCAAATGCAAGTTCAAGAAGGTAAGGCTCTACCTCAAGTCTTGAATTCAAGTGTAGAAGTCCAAAAATGCAAAAATCCCTTCAATTCTCTCAATCTCCAAGCCAAAACTCAAGAACTCAAGCTCTCTCTCCTATTTCTCTCTCTAAATTCGGTTATGATCAAGGAAAAGGAGCTGATGAAATGGTTGCCTAAGTGTAGGCTCAATATATGTGAATAAACAAAGGCCCCACTCACAATGGCATTTTCGTAAATAAGTCAAACTTTGCAATTCAGCTATTTTAATCTAATTTAATCATACCTAATCACATTTTAATTAAATACGCCATAAAATCACATTAATTCTAATGATCATGGAACTTCAATCCATTTCGGATTCGGCCGCCGATAAGGCCTTCAATTTACAGTTTAAACATATAAACATGAATAGATAAACAAACAGTCAAACAGATAAAATGCAATTCAAACAGATACAGTCAATTAATCAGTTTTAGATTTCAATTAGTCAGTTCAGTAACTCAGTTAGTTCAATTACCAATCATATTCAGTCTCAGTTTAACAGTAATCAGTAATTAATCGGTAATTTATCGGTAACCAGTACGAGGGTTGTTACACCAGTCTTTGTTGAGGATAGTGCCGACGACATCAACGTCGGTGTTGCCCTTACTACAACCTTGCTCATTCCTGGGGATCTTGACCGCAACGCCGAGATGACTAAGCATGAGAACTTCGCCTTGATGCTGCAACACTCTGCTAAAGTAAGCCTTTTTATTTGGTAATTTTTTTTTCTTTCTTTTTCCTATACTTAGAAAATTTTCTAATAACTTCTGTTCTGTTCATTTTTCTTCAGGCAATCCAGCACGCCCATTCCTCTCAATGCAATCTTTTGAGATAAGGAAGGCATTTGCTGACAAGGCGAGGGAGACCTCTAGTCTACAGAAGACCCTTAAAAAGACTGAAACCAAGATGAAAACTTTATCTGACCAGGCTGTGTTGGCCGTTAAAGCCAAAGATGAGGCCGAGGAAAAGACGGAGGCCTCTGAGGCCATCAAGAAGGTTCTTGAGGCCGAAAAGAAAGAGACCGAAGAAAAAATGACCCAGGCCCAAAAAGTACTTCAAGATGCCTTGGCCACCAAAGCTACCAAGGTCAAGACCGCAGATGAAAAGGCATATGCTGAGGGGGTGGCTGATGTTACGGCGGACTATGAGAAACAGGTGAAGTAGGCATGCAACAAGGGTTTTACCCTTGGTTGGATGTCACTTCTAAAAAAGCTTGAAGTCCCCGAGAACTCCCCCCTCAGGAACACCGACGTCCTTCCCCTGTCATTCCCTCCAACTCCAAGTCAATTCGACGACGATTTGAGTTTGAGGAGGAAGCTTTGGTGAGGAAGTCAAAGGAGGCCGATGGGGCCAAGTCCCCTACTCAGAATGAGCAAGTCCTGGACTTGGCTCAAGATGAAGAGGGTGAGGAGGTTCCCAAGGGTGCTACTCCTGAGAAGGCATCATTTGACGTGCCTCTCGCCGACAAGAGCCTCGATCAAACCCTTCAAGAAATAGATGCCGAGCTCACGGCTGAGAAGGCTGCCGAGATGTCTTCCCGGCAGTCTTTTTAACTTCAAACCCAACCATCTGCTGTTGCTAAGGAGTCTTAATTTTGATGTCTTTTTCCTTTTTCCTTTGTATTTTGTACTTTTGTTTTTTTTTTCTTTTTGGAACAATTATAAGCTTTGGCCGACATGTCATCTTTTGAATGTTAATACAACTTCCTTGCTTGTATCTTTATCTTCCCTTTACTGTTCTTGTATGACTTTTATACTTAGAATAATTTTGTGTCTTCAATATACACCTTAATCCTGTGCAATCTTCTCGGGGTGATACACCTCGGTAATACAAACCAATGGTTTACCTCGGCCTGTACATAAGTACCTTTCTTGGTACAGCCTCGGTCTCAACTTGTAAATTTTTCACAAAATTTCAACAAGTGTTCAATATAAACTTAGTTTAACTTCAACTTGTAAATTTTTCACAAAATTTCAACAAGTGTTAAGCATGATCTCGGTTTAACTTCAACTTGTAAATTTTTCACAAATTTCAACAAATGTTAAACATGATCTCGGTTTTAACTTCAACTTGTAAATTTTTCACAAATTTCAACAAGTGTTAAACATGATCTCGGTTTTAACTTCAACTTGTAAATTTTTCTCAAATTTCAACAAGTATTAAAACCATTTTCCTACTTGCTGCCCCCTAATGTGAACTTAAGTTCCACTTGGGTTCTCATTATGCATGTATCATCAACTATCTTATCAGTCACAAGTGTAAAAAATCAAGCTTTATTTATTACTTCGGCAATCAATAAAATATTTATTATATATAAAAAACAAAGACAAGAATTTAATGATAAAAAAACTTAAGATTGCAAGTATTCCAGGGTCTTAGCAACTCTTTGCCCTCATTATCTTCAAGTCGATATGCCCCATTGCCCAATATCGATATGATTTTATAGGATCCCTCCCAATTTGGGCCAAGCTTGCCCTCTCTGGGATCCTTTTTGTTGCCAACGACCTTTCTCAAGACAAGGCCACCGATTTGGAACTCCCTTGGGTTGACCTTTTTATTATAGGCCCTGGCAAGCTGCTGCTGGTAAGCTGCCAGTTGAATTGCAGCTCTCTCCTTTCTTTCTTCTAGCAGATCCAGATCTCGGGCTAATAATACGTCATTAGTCCCATTCTCTACTCCCTGAGTTCTGATCCCTGGGATGCCAACCTCTAGAGGAATGACTGCTTCTGTGCCATAAGCCATGGCAAATAGGGATTCCCTAGTTAATCTTCTCGGCGTTGTCCGATATGCCCAGAGTACATTTGGCAGTTCATCCACCCACTTTCCTTTTGCTGCCTACAGCCTCTTTTTTTGTCACGACCCAAACCCGCCCCAGTAGGTTTAGCACCGTAGTCGGCCAGTAATCCGTAGATTACCAAAGGCCTCTGTACAAATTAGTAAATAATAAGGGGCTGCGAAAGCAATAATACAAAATAGACAAGGTCCAATGAGCTGTGATAACGTACATGGGACAGAACATTTCAAAACTTATTTATATATATAAACATGCCAGTCTAGATACACAATATTTACAAGGTATTTACGGAATGTACTTCCCAAGACCTGACTTTACAAATTGTTACAGAGACTAGCATGTAAACAAAAATAGCCATGGCATTAGGCTTCGTTCGGAACCTCCTCGGGAGGTACAACAGTTGGCTGACAAAACAGAACAGAAGGCCGTCAACTCTGGCCCTAGTCATGTGCCAGCTCACCTACATACATAATATAAACTGTGAGCGAAAGCCCAGTGAATAATAACAGAGTAAAGAGGTTGTATGAATGATGTCCAGCACAAGTTAGAATCCAGTATTTAAATCAGAACATATTCAGACTTCAAAACAGAGATAGATTTAGATACACACTCATATTCATATTCAGATTTTGCATAAGATCATACGAGGTACACCCATTAGCTATCAGATCAATTTGGTCCAGAGACCCACATACATAGTTGGTACCAACGACCATAAAGGTTCATATCTTGCGCGCAAGTAGCCATGGTATTGTTACACCCAGGCAAGGGCCACATGCAGATTGGCCGCGGTATTGTTACCCCCGGGCGAGGGCTACGTGCAGATTGGCCGCGGTATTGTTACCCCCGGACGAGGGCCACGTGAACTAAGGGTGCCAAAAATACTTTTCAGAAAATTGGACATTCATTCATAATTCGTAAGATAGCTTTTCGAAAAACAAATCATATCATACCAGTCAGAAAATACTTAAGTTAAACATAACTTTACAGAGTTATTACTCACAGTGGGCCGTGAGACAGACAGACGGAGTAAACTTGGTCAAACGGTATGTGGCACGTGACCTACACAACACATAACAGATGCACACTTGAAACACACGTTGTAATTGTACAAAACTTATTTAGTTGGCTCTTAGTGTGTTTCTAACCCTTAATCCTCCCTATAGAGTCTTAAACATGGCCTAGGAATGCTTAGGATGGAATGAGGATGCAAAGATGTCTTGGAAAACATTTTTCAAAACTTTGCTGAAAACAGGGGTCTCGCTCGAGCGTGGCTTTCTTCGCTCGAGCGAGCTTGTCAAAACAGAGGGCTCGCTCAAGCGTAGACTCCTTCGCTCGAGCGGTCTGTAAAAATACAAAAGTACTGGTTGTTGAAATTTTACTACGCTCGATACTCGCTCGAGTGTGAGACATAGCTCTTCGCTCGAGCGTAGGTGTAACAACCCCCGTCACTGTTTACTGATTACTGCTAAACCGAGACCGATTATGATTGACAATTGAATTAATTGAAATACTGAACTGACTGACTGAGATCCGAACCTGAATCGATTGACCGTATCTGTTCAAGTGCATGTTTATCTGTTTGACTGTTTAATTATCTGTTCAAATTGGTATGTTTAAACTGCAAATTGAAGGCCTTATCGGCGGCCAAATCTGAAATTGACTGACGTTCTGTATTCCTCATAATTAATGTGATTTTATGGCATAATTATCTGAAAATTGATTTAGTATGAATACATTGGATTAAAATAAGCTAATAAAAGGGATAGGCTTATTTACATTAATGCCATTGTTAGTGGACCCCTTTATTATAAAGTTTTTGAGCCTTATTACACTTCATTCAAACATTTCCTCAGCTCATTTTTGAGAGCATAACCGAACTAGAGAGAGAGAGAGGAGATAGCTTGATTTCATGGTAAATTGGCTTAGAGAACTTGAAGAATGGAAGTGTAGATTGTTAAATTGAACTCCATACCTCTAATTCAAGACCTAAGGTAGATCATTGACCTTCTTTATTGTGCATTTGAGTTTATTCTTGCATGATTCATGGGTCTTTAGTGATCTAAGACATGAATTGGTTCAATAGTGTTGAGTTGAAGCTCATCTCTTGCATGCATGCTTGTATTGAGGAATTTAAAGTTGTTTTCATGGCAAATGTTACACTGCGTGCTCATATTTATGTTTAAGTCCATGATTTCATCTTGTTTTGTAAAGAATTGGCTCATTAGAGCATGTATTAAAGCTTGAATTGATTTAAAGTCATGCATGTACCATGTTCATCTTGTACATGAAATGTTGTTTGAAAATGTGTTTAATGGAACTACCTTTTGGGCTTTGATTTCTCAAATTGATCTTTGAAACGTGTTATACATTGAGTTTTAAAGTGTTTTCCAGAAAATTAGCCCAAAAGGATCGAATTTGGTACATTGGAACTTGATTTTGAGCTGGGGACTCAAATCTGGAATTTCCAGATTTTGGTCGTCCGCTCGAGCGGAGGAAGTGCCGCTCGAGCGGGGTATTGTACGCTCGAGCGGAGGCTTGTGTCACACACTCGAGCGGGGGAGTCTATGCTCGAGCGGGGACCTTTGTTGCATGTCCGCTCGAGCGGGGAAAACCTACGCTCGAGCGGGGAACTGTTTTTCTGAAAATTCTGAAACTGTTTTCTAAGTGCATCTTTGCATCCTCATTCCATTCTAGGCATTCTTAGGCCTAGTTTAAGACATCTTAATGAGGATTTAGATGTAGAACACACCGAGGCAAATTAGGGATTAAGATTATCTTTCCCAACTGTGTAGCTTAGTGTGTGTTCAATCTGTTAACTGTGTAGGGTTGGCTTACCGAGGAGACGCTCTAGCTTACTGTAGCCCAGGACTCTGTGAGTAACAACTGTGTAAAGATATGTTCAAAAATGATATCTTCTGAACTGTTTACTTTATTGAATTGTTTACCTTACTGAGCTGTCTACTTTATTGAACTGTTTGCTAAACCGTTCACTGAACTGAAATGTTTACTAAATTGAACTGTTTACGAAATTGCTTACTGAATTGAACTGGTTACTGAACTGTTTACTGAACTGAACTGTTTACTGAATTGATATTGTTTACTGAACTGATACTGTTTACGGAATTGAACTGTTCACTGAACTGATACTTGTATACCGAATGAACATATGTCGTATATTCTGAACTGTACTGTGGCATCCTTGGCACCTATTGTTTACTGTTACTGTGACAGAGAGATCTCTGTCGGTTCCCAAGTTTGGAACCACTACTGTTTACTGTTATGATGGCCATTCTGTATTTCTGATATGGAGCAAAGTGCTGTACGGAACTAAGTGTTACACTGTGAGCCACCTCTAGAATCTACGGAACTAAGTGCTACAGTGTGAGCCACCTCTAGAGTCTGTGCGAGACACCTCTTGAATCTACAAGTACTGTACTGTTCTCTGGAATAGTACTGTTACTGTTACTGTTATTGTACTACTACTGATGGCCATCATTTACTGTTTGGTCTGTTAAGACCCGGTCTTTTAAGACCTACTGTTTACTGTACTGTTATGCCAATGGATGTACCACATATCACTATTTTAACTAAATGACTGTTATGGCCTGAAATATGAGCCACAAACTGATTGACTGATAAACTGACTGAAATGACCGTTTTCAATACTGAAAGGACATTCTTTCTTAACCCCTTTACGCTTTGTGTTATTCACTGGGCTTTAGCTCACTGCTCATATATATATGTGTACAGGCACCGGATCAAAGCTAGACACGTCAGGGTAAACTCCAGTTTTGTCAGCCAACCACTGTGCCTCACTGTGAGGTTCCAAGCCTGTTCAAGCTATGGCTTAGGGGTGTTTTATTTCCCCGTCTGTCTCTGTACCGTTTTGTATTACTGTATAGACTGTACCGTACTGTTTATTAGGGATTAAGTCCCCGTACTGAATGATTGTAAATATTGTGCATACTGTTCTGTACTGAATGTCTAAATGTATGAAAAATCTTTTTGGCATACAGACTGTCACAGCTCATTGGACATTGTTTATTTACTGTTCCGGTTTCCGCCATGCCCCTGTACTCTGTTTTACTGTATTACTGTTAAGCAGGCCTTCGGTAATCTCGGATTACTGGCCGATTACGGTGCTAAACCCATAGGAGCGGGTTTGGGTCGTGACAGAGTGGTATCAGAGCGATACTTACCACGAGTTATACCGCACACACGTGTCCAAATGAGCTATAGGATGTCCTAGAAAAGAAGTTAGGGCATTGCATGAGCATAAAAAGTGTGTGTGGTTATGATATGAAAATTATATGCTATTGTGATTAATGTGTTTAAGTATGTAACTGTCTATGCTTATGAGTACTGTACTGCCTATGTGAAATGAAACGAAACCTATATGCATACTTAAAGAAGTTGAATGGAATAACGTGTAATGTTAATGTTACTACTGACTGTGGAAATCTATAAGAAAATGAACGTGGGAAAGTAAAAGGGTCATGTGACCGTGCCTGAATCAACTGAATATGAACTGATGACACTGATATAGAAACCCAAATAAACTGAAGCCACCGGAACTTCTGGGAGGTACTGAACCACTGAAAACTGAGACTTGGGTTTAGAAACTGAGAAAATGTGTGAAGTTTTCTTCGAAAAATGCTTTCCCCAATGCATCCGAGATAGGAAAGTACCTGAGTTTGAACAACTTGAAAGGTGATAAGACTGTGCTCTAATATGAGGTAAAATTTACCCAGCTAGTTCGATAGGCACCCCGCACGATAGATACTGACTACAAAGACTAGAAAAGAACTGAAGTGGGTGTGACCTAGATATGATTGACTGAATCGACGTTTTACGACCGTCAAAGTGTGTAGATGTCCTGGATAGAGTATAATGTCTGAGATAACGTAGCAGCATTGAAATATCCAAATCAACATCGCCAACTGAATTAGAAAGCATGAAACAGAAGTAACAGAAAGTGAAAATGACCTCCGTGAATGGAAAATCTCGGGCAATAGCTTTGACCAATGAAGGTCAAAGAAGCAATGTGAACAATGACATACCTATCTGTACTGTATGTGGGAAATACCACTGGGGCGTTGCCGCCACCTATCCGAAACTTGTTTAGACGTGGTCAGGAAGGACATTTGCCTAAATCTTGCCACGAACTCAACTGAACATGAATGAGTCTAACTCTAGACCCTAGTTCCGGAGAATACTCGGAACACTGAAATGACTGACGCAGGTATTACCTTAAATAGATGAAACTGCTTGTACGAATGTTTGTGGGAATCGTATATTCCGTAATTTGGTATAGACTGAGAACATATTGACTGAACCAATTGAATTACTGGAGTTATGAACCATACACTATGAGCACTGCTAGGACCTGTGAACAGCGAGAACTTGCTGAGTTAGTCCTTGTATCGTATTGCAATGACTGAAAGTGAACTGTTAGGTATGACTTTTTGAACTGTACTAGAACTGTTGAACATGGGAATACCTTATGATTGACTGTAATTCGGGAAATTTGTACGACTATGATTTGTACTGAACTGTTACGTATTGACGGACATTATTGAATGAACGGACCCTTGAACTCGAATTATACACGCGAACTGTTTGTGTGTGTGAGACTACTGAAACTAAGAACCCATATTGGTTTGTAAAGATGAACTTCTGCTTATGAATTTGGGAACGAATGCCTACATGAAAACTGATATTGAACTCACACCTGTATATATGTTCCCATGCTTGTAATATTGTTAAGACTGAGGGGAATGGACTGTGAATAATGAAAAATCTACCGTTGATGCGGACTATATGTGCGACACTGTAAAACCTTATGTTAACATTTACCTGTGCTATGGAAACTGTTTAGACTTATGTACATCTCTGCTTACCTTTGCTTAAGGATGTTATTAGATTGAATAGACGTATGACTGGTTACCTTAAAACTATTTTGTATTGTACATTGAACTTGTGAATCCGTATTGGGAATATTAGTAGACTCTGAATGTGCACATATATGACTGTACCTTTGCTCGGACCGATTAGTATATGACTTGTTGATAACTTAACCGTCGGGACTATGACTCTGGAATTGCATGACTGAATAAAGACCCCAAATGATAGAACGGTGGGTTGATGAAACCCTTTGTGTAACTGATAGAAATTCTGTTAGATGCTTGTGCCTTGAACTTTTTACTGGTAATGATTTGACAGAACTTGCATCTGACATGACCTGGTCGAACTTTCATCGAATTGACCTGAGGGAAACCTTAATGAGAAAGCTATTATCAGATTGCTTACAATGTGGGAAAACTGTGAATGTGGCATGTGATGACTTACCCGGTATCACTGTTATGACCATGAACTTGTTTGACTGGGAAATGACTGTTTTGGTGATTACTGTACTTCAGGACTGATGGATCTGTTGACCGCAGACCGGTTTTGATCATAAACTCTGACTGCCTGGAAGTATATGTAATCTGTATGACTGCTGTCGTATTGACATGTGCTATGACTGAATCTGTGAGAACTGGAACTGATGAATAGTAAATGAATACTTACTTCAGAATTCTGCCTACTGCTATGGGAGTAATGTACAATTCGCTTTATATTCCCGATAACTCCCGAAGGAACTGGACTGACTGTGATGGATTACCGAATTGAAAACCAAATTGAGCTAAGACCGGGTGGACAACTCGGAAGAGGACGAATCGAAATTCTGTAACTTAACGGGGGAAATTACTTATGAAAACTGAGACCAGTGCAAATCTATAACCCCGATAAGCACTTGATATAAGAAACGTGCACAATAATACCAAAAAAAGTTGTGCGCAACTGTATCCATGATTCTGTGTCACGAAATAAGTTTTGTTTTCTGACATGCTATATGCTGTATACTGATTGAGTGTTCAACCTCTGATATGTATTCGTGACTCTTAATATTATGTAATATATGTTAGCTGCCCGGTATCGGAGGTTCCTTATGGAACTTATATCTGTCTGCACTCTGTTACCCGTACCGGAGGCCTCGTCATGGGGGCTCAGCTTCTGTACTGTTCTGTTCCGTTCCGTTACTCGGATTTGAGATTCCTTTATGGAACTGGTCATTTGTGACCCTCATGTGACTGTATCTGTTCTGCACTGTATCTGTATCTGTTCGGTATTTGTTCTGTATCTGCCCTAGTAGTGCTAATGAATGCACCCCGAATGCTTAAATAAGAATTGTGGCATCTACATATGCCCTGGACAAGAATATGAAAATGAACATGTATCTAAATCTGTCATTGACTGAAAATTGAATGTGCATAAGATTCTGTTATGGCGTGAGCCCCAATCCTTATACGTGATTTCTGATTCTATTTCTGTGCATTGCTAAGATTGAGATTGGGCCATGAACCTGTTTATGAATATGATTATGCTCCTGTTAGAGTGAAAGTTACCTTTATGTTAGGTATCATCTCCGTTGTCATATGTTACTTCGAGTTTGGAGGACCAAACTCTTTATAAGGAGGGGAGACTGTAACAACCCCCGTCACTGTTTACTGATTACTGCTAAACCGAGACCGATTATGATTGACAATTGAATTAATTGAAATACTGAACTGACTGACTGAGATCCGAACCTGAATCGATTGACCGTATCTATTCAAGTGCATGTTTATCTGTTTGACTGTTTAATTATCTGTTCAAATTGGTATGTTTAAACTGCAAATTGAAGGGCTTATCGGCGGCCAAATTTGAAATTGACTGACGTTCTGTATTCCTCATAATTAATGTGATTTTATGGCTTAATTATCTGAAAATTGATTTAGTATGAATACATTGGATTAAAATAAGCTAATAAAAGGGATAGACTTATTTACATTAATGCCATTGTTAGTGGACCCCTTTATTATAAAGTTTTTGAGCCTTATTACACTTCATTCAAACATTTCCTCAGCTCATTTTTGAGAGCATAACCGAACTAGAGAGAGAGATAGGAGATAGCTTGATTTCATGGTAAATTGGCTTAGAGAACTTGAAGAATGGAAGTGTAGATTGCTAAATTGAACTCCATACCTCTAATTCAAGACCTAAGGTAGATCATTGACCTTCTTTATTGTGCATTTGAGTTTATTCTTGCATGATTCATGGGTCTTTAGTGATCTAAGACATGAATTGGTTCAATAGTGTTGAGTTGAAGCTCATCTCTTGCATGCATGCTTGTATTGAGGAATTTAAAGTTGTTTTCATGGCAAATGTTACATGCGTGCTCATATTTATGTTTAAGTCCATGATTTCATCTTGTTTTGTAAAGAATTGGCTCATTAGAGCATGTATTAAAGCTTTGAATTGATTTAAAGTCATGCATGTACCATGTTCATCTTGTACATGAAATGTTGTTTGAAAATGTGTTTAATGGAACTACCTTTTGGGCTTTGATTTCTCAAATTGATCTTTGAAACGTGTTATACATTGAGTTTTAAAGTGTTTTCCAGAAAATTAGCCCAAAAGGATCGAATTTGGTACATTGGAACTTGATTTTGAGCTGGGACTCAAATCTGGGATTTCCAGATTTTGGTCGTCCGCTCGAGCGGAGGAAGTGCCGCTCGAGCGGGGAAATCGAGCTCCCAGCATCTCTCACTGCTTTGCAGTCCGCTCGAGCGGGGTATTGTACGCTCGAGCGGAGGCTTGTGTCACACGCTCGAGCGGGGGAGTCTACGCTCGAGCGGGGACCTTTGTTGCATGTCCGCTCGAGCGGGGAAACCTACGCTCGAGTGGGGAACTTTTTTCTGAAAATTCTGAAACTGTTTTCTGAGTGCATCTTTGCATCCTCATTCCATTCTAGGCATTCTTAGGCCTAGTTTAAGACATCTTAATGAGGATTTAGATGTAACACACCGAGGCAAATTAGGGATTAAGTTATATCTTTCCCAACTGTGTAGCTTAGTGTGTGTTCAATCTGTTAACTGTGTAGGGTTGGCTTACCGAGGAGACGCTCTAGCTTACTGTAGCCCAGGACTCTGTGAGTAACAACTGTGTAAAGATATGTTCAAAAATGATTATCTTCTGAACTGTTTACTTTATTGAATTGTTTACCTTACTGAGCTGTCTACTTTATTGAACTGTTTGCTAAACCGTTCACTGAACTGAAATGTTTACTAAATTGAACTGTTTACGAAACTGCTTACTGAATTGAACTGGTTACTGAACTGTTTACTGAACTGAACTGTTTACTGAATTGATATTGTTTACTGAACTGATACTGTTTACGGAATTGAACTGTTCACTGAACTGATACTGTGTACCGAATGAACATATGTCGTATATTTGAACTGTACTGTGGCATCCTTGGCACCTATTGTTTACTGTTACTGTGACAGAGAGATCTCTGTCGGTTCCCAAGTTTGGAACCACTACTGTTTACTGTTATGATGGCCATTCTGTATTTCTGATATGGAGCAAAGTGCTGTACGGAACTAAGTGCTACACTGTGAGCCACCTCTAGAATCTACGGAACTAAGTGCTACAGTGTGAGCCACCTCTAGAGTCTGTGCGAGACACCTCTTGAATCCACAAGTACTGTACTGTTCTCTGGAATAGTACTGTTACTGTTACTGTTACTTATTACTACTGATGGCCATCATTTACTGTTTGGTCTGTTAAGACCCGGTCTTTTAAGACCTACTGTTTACTGTACTGTTATGCCAATGGATGTACCACATATCACTATTTTAACTAAATGACTGTTATGGCCTGAAATATGAGCCACAAACTGATTGACTGATAAACTGACTGAAATGACCGTTTTCAATACTGAAAGGACATTCTTTCTTAACCCCTTTACGCTTTGTGTTATTCACTGGGCTTTAGCTCACTGCTCATATATATATGTAGGTGTACAGGCACCGGATCAAAGCTAGACGTCAGGGTAAACTCCAGTTTTGTCAGCCAACCACTGTGCCTCACTGTGAGGTTCCAAGCTTGTTCAAGCTATGGCTTAGGGGTGTTTTATTTCCCCGTCTGTCTCTGTACCGTTTTGTATTACTGTATAGACTGTACCGTACTGTTTATTAGGGATTAAGTCCCCGTACTGAATGATTTAAATATTGTGCATACTGTTCTGTACTGAATGTCTAAATGTATGAAAAATCTTTTTGGCATACAGACTGTCACAGCTCATTGGACATTGTTTATTTACTGTTCCGGCTTCCGCCATGCCCCTGTACTCTGTTTTACTGTATTACTGTTAAGCAGGCCTTCGGTAATCTCGGATTACTGGCCGGTTACGGTGCTAAACCCATAGGGGCGGGTTTGGGCTGTGACAGTAGGTCTCGTCGCTCGAGCGTGCGTCTGCGTGCACCAAAAACCTGAGAGCTTGCAATTTACACTCGAGCCACCATTTCTTCA
Organism: Camellia japonica; assembly: GCA_030407325.1. Lineage (NCBI taxonomy): Eukaryota > Viridiplantae > Streptophyta > Magnoliopsida > Ericales > Theaceae > Camellia > Camellia japonica. The sequence goes on from JAPPVO010000036.1 coordinate 55,455,549, forward strand.
TTCGAGCGGAGCTCTGAACAAACGATAGTTGCTCGAGCGTAGAATTCTTCGCTCGAGCGAGGAAGCCAAATTCTGGAATTTCCAAATTTGCCTCCCAAGTTCAAACCAAGCATTCAACACCTCAAAACTCGACCTCTTAGGCCCATTTTCTGGAAAACACTTGTAAACTCATAGTATAAGATGTTTCAAAGATCAATTTGTAAAATCAAATCCCAAGGGTGAGTCAATTGAATACAATTACAAGTAAAACTTCAAGAACAAAACAAGAGCTCAACATACAAGTGTTCATTTTAAATCCAATGCTCTAAAGCATGACCAAATGAAAGATTGAGCTCAAAATCATGATGAATTCATGGACTAAGGCTAGAATATGGGTTTGCATGCAAGAACTTCCATGAAAACACTTCAAAATGCTAAGATATGAACATGCATGCATGATTTAAGCCTCAATTCAACATTTTCAACCAATTCATGACTTAGATCACTAATGTCACATGAACCATGCAAGAATTAATCTTGAATTTACAATTGAAAGGGAAATCTCCTACCTTAAACCTTGAATTCCAAGTCTAGGGGCTCAAATTATGCAATTCTTCTACAATTCTTCAAGTTCTCCCAAAATAGTTCTTGTTGAAGCTAAGTTTTGTTTCCTCTCTCACTCTTTCCTACGTTTTGTTTCTAAGGAAGAAGGCTGAGATATGAATCAAAGCTCCTAATCAAGATTGAACAAAGTGGCCCACTAGAGGCAAAAATGTAATTACTTGCATTCACTAAATCTATGTTTCATCTAGCATTATTTAATCTAATTTAATTGCTCCGAACCGAATTTTAATTAAACCTACCATAAAATTCTATAAATCGTAACTAGCACATAAATCAAGTCAATTTCTGATTCGGATGCCGATAACGCTTTCAATTCGCAATTCAAAGTTGAAACATGAACAGATCATTTTATGACAAACAGATAGAAACACAAAGATAATGCAATACACATGCAAATTAATTCCGGATTCCTTCTAAATTACTGTTAGGCATTATTAATCATGATTTAACATTAATCGAAGGTCGGGGTTATTACAGTCTTCCCCCCTTAAAAGAGTTTGGTCCTCCAAACTCCAATTACCTTCATTCAGAATCAACATTGGGTCCAATGGGAACAAATCCGGATATCTTCTCATCATGTCTTGCTCGGTTTCCCAAGTTGCATAGATTCCTCCGTGGTTTTGCCAATCAACTTTTACCAACGGTATTTCTTTATTTCTCAACTTTTTGATCCGACGATTCATAATCTGGATAGGTCTTTCCTCATAAGTGTAGTCATCTTTCAAAAGTACATGTGTCAGTTCGATAACGTGGAGTGGATTTCTCAAATATTCCCAAAGCATCGATATATGAAAGACGTTATGTATGTGTTCCATTACTGGGGTAAGGCTACCCGATACGATACCAGATTGATCTTTTCGAGGACTTCATAAGGTCCAACATACCTTGGCGCCAATTTTCCCTTAACACCAAACCGAGTTTGACCCTTCATCGGGGTCACCTTTATGAACACGTGGTCCCCAACTTCATATTCCCTCTCTTCTTTAAATATCGGCATAGCTCTTCTGCCGACTCTGTACAGTTTTCAGACGCTGCTGTATCAGTTTCACTTTCTCGGTTGTTTCTTGCACAAGTTTCGGTCCCAACAAAGGTCTATCACCTACTTCAGCCCAGCATATCGGAGAACGACATTTTCTTCCATACAAAGCTTTGTAAGGAGCCATTCCAATGCTTGAATGGTAACTGTTGTTGTACACAAATTCAACAAATGGCAAGTAGGTCTCCAAATTCCCTTGGAAGTCTAACACACACATTCTGAGCATATCCTCCAAAGTTTGGTTCGTTCGTTCAATTTGGCCATCTGTCTGTGGGTGATAGGCACTGCTTAGTCTCAATTCAGTCCCCAAAGCCTATTGCAAACTCTGCCAAAATCTTGATACAAACTTTGAGTCCCTGTCAGACACAATAGATACTGGCACTCCATGCAATCTCACAATTTCAGTCATATAGATATTGGCCAATTTATCAGCGTTATAAAGAGTTTTGACAGGCAGAAAATGGGCAGACTTAGTTAAACAGTCAACTATAACCCAGATAGAGTCCATACCTCGAGAAGAACGAGGCAATCCCACAATGAAGTCCATGGTAATGTGCTCACATTTCCATTCTGGTATTGGGAGCGGTTGTAGTAAACCAGCGGGTCGTTGATGCTTAGCTTTAACCTGTTGGCAATGTAGACATCTAGCCACAAAGTCTGCAATACTCTTTATCATTCCAGGCCACCAAAAATTCTGTTTCAAATTATGATACATCTTCGTGTTCCCCGGATGCATAGCAAACTTACTACTGTGAGCTTCGGTCATAACACGTTTTCTCAAATCACCACAATCGGGTACACAAAGACGGTTCTGAAATTTCAGCACATCATTCTCAAACACAAATCCTGGCCTTGGCTTTGAATCAAATTCTTCCGTGATCTTTTTCAAGTATTCATCCTCGCACTATTTCTGTTTGATCTCGTCAAGAATTGTAGGTTGAGCAGAAATAGCAATCAACAGCCCAACTTGTTCTAGGTCAGTCAATAATTCTTTTTGGTTGGGTAGCAAACATGACGAATTCGCACTGGATTTTCAGCTCAAGGCATCTGCTACGGTATTAGCCTTTCCTAGATGATACAAGATTTGTAAATCATAATCTTTTATTAACTCTAACCATTGCCTCTGTCTCATGTTCAATTCCTTTTGGGGGAAAAAGTATTTCAAGCTCTTATGGTCGGTGTACACTTCGCAAGTTATCCCATACAAGTAGTGACGCCAGATTTTCAAAGCAAACACCACAGCCGCTAATTCAAGATCATGTGTTGGGTAATTCTTTTCATGAGGTCGAAGTTGTCTAGAAGCATAGGCAATCACCCTTCTGTTTTGCATTAGTACATACCCCAATGTAACAACCCTCGTCACTGTTTACCGAATAAGCACTGATTACCGATAAACTGAACTGATTATGACTGATAAGTGAACTGAATAAATTACTGAACTGACTGACTGAAATGTAAACTGAATTGATTGAGTTTATTTATGGTATTGCATATTCTATCTGTTTGACTTCTTGATTATCTGTTCATGTTTATGTGTTTAAACTGTTAATAGAAGGCCTTATCGGCGGCCGAATTGGAAACCGATTACTGTTTCATGATCGTCGTGATTTATTTGATTTTATGTATATTTATCTAAAAAGTGATTAGGTATGATTAAACTAGATAAAATATTGATAAAATGCGAAGTTGACTTAATCACCATATTGCCACTCTTAGTGGGCCACTTAGAATAATGTATTAGGCCTTATTACATGTTGACCAAAGCTTTCCTCAGCCATTTCCTGTCTAAACCGAAATTAGAGTGAGAGAAAGGGAGATGTTTGAGTGTTCTTGAGAGTTTAACTTAGACAACTTGAAGGATTGAAGTGTAGTTGCACATTGAGCCTCCTTCTCTTTGATTCAAGACCTGAGGTAGAGATTGTACCTTCTTGTTCATGCATTCAAGTCATATGTAGCATAGTTCATGGAAGGTTAGAGATTAAAGGCATGTTTTGTCCTAGCATGTTGTATTATAGCTTAATCCATGCATGCATGTTGGTATTGAAGAGTTTTGAGTTGGATTTCATGGAAAACTTGCATGCATGTTCACTTTTTGAGCATAATCCATGGTTTCACCAAGTTCTTAAAGGAATGAGCTCATTTGAGCAAGCTTTGAAGCTTTAAATGGATTTAAAGTCATGCATGTCATGTTTGAATGTTGTTCATGCATGTTCTTGAAAAATTGGTTTGGAAATGAGCTTGATTAAACTCCCCCTTGGGCTTTGATTTTACAAATTGAGCTTGGAATCAAGTAACATTGTGTGTTTTAAAGAGTTTTCCAGAAAATGGGCCCAAGAGGATCAATTTTGGTGCTTGAAAACTTGGTTTGGAACTTGGAGTTCGAATCTGGGTTTTCCAGATTTTTGCCTTCCGCTCGAGCGGGGAAGTGCCGCTCGAGCGGGGAAATCAAGCTCTCAGTATTTTTGACCTGTGTTGCAGTCCGCTCGAGCGGAGAATGCGCGCTCGAGCGGAGAAATCGAGCATCCAGCATCTTGCACTGTTCATCAGTCCGCTCGAGCGGAGGAATGTACGCCCGAGCGGAGAGTTGTCTGACACGCTCGAGCGGGGAAGTTGACGCTCGAGCGGGGACCTTTGATTGCTTGTCCGCTCGAGCGGGGAAACCTGCGCTCGAGCGGAGGCCTTGTTTCACTGAAAATTATGGAATTTGTTTTCTAAGTGTATTTTCGCATCCTCATTCCATCCTAGGCATTCTTAGGCCTAGTTTAAGACATCTTAATGAGGCTATAGATGTAGAACACACCGAGGCCTAATAGGGAGTTAATTATTATACTTCCCAACTGTTAAACTTAGAGTGTGTTCAATCTGTTGACTGTATAGGGTTGGCATTCTGAGGAGACGCGCTAGCTACTGATAGCCCAGAACACTGTGAGTAACAATTGTATAAAGATATGTTCAAAAATGGTTATCTGATTATCTTCTGAACTGTCTACTGAATGGAACTGCAACTGAACTGTTTACTGAAATGTGATTATTTACTGAATGAATGTATGTCCTTTATTTCTGAACTGTACTGTGGCATCCTTAGCACCTACTGTTACTGACTGTACTGTTACAGAGATCTCTGTCGGTTCCCTTGTGGAACCATACTGTTTACTGAATGACTGGCCATCATTACTGTTCGGTCCTTAAGACCTACTATTTACTACTATGCTAATGGATGTACCACATATGACTGAATAACTGTTCTGACTGAAAGACTGACAAACTGTTAAATGAACTGTTTTCATTATCGTTAGGACATTACATTCTTAACCTCTTTATACATTATGTTAATCACTGGGCTTTAGCTCACTGCTCATATATATATGTAGGTGTACAGGCACCGGACCAAAGCTAGACGCGTCGGGGTTACTCCAGTTTTGTCAAGCCAGCCTACGTGCCTCACTGCGAGGTTCCAAGCCTATCATGCTAAGGCTTAGGGGTGTTTTAGTAATCCCCCCAAATGTTTGCACTGTACTGTACTGTAAAAGGGACTAGGTCCCCGTTTCACCGAATGTTATGCATGTATATGTATATATATATATTGTTCCGTACTGTACTGTCTATGCATTTACGAATGAAAAATCTTTTGGCATACAGACTGTCACAGCTCATTGGACATTATTTATTTACTGTATTGGCTTCCGCCAGGCCCGGTACTCTGTTTACTGTATTACTGTTAAGCAGGCCTTCGGTAATCTCGGATTATTGGCCGGTTACGGTGCTAAACCCATAGGGCCGGGTTTGGGTCGTGACACCCAAGCCTTTATAGGAAGCATCACTGTACACTTGAAACCCATCATTACCATTAGGCAAGGTTAAGATTGGTGCAGTCACTAACCTGGTTTTCAACTCTTGGAAAGCTGCCTCTCTTTGTTCATTACAGTCAAATGGCACATTTTTCTGAGTTAACTGAGTCAATTGCAGGGCAAGCTTGGAAAAGTCTTTCATAAACCTCCTGTAGTAACCTGCAAGTCCCAGAAAACTTCGGACTTCTGTCACATTTGTCAGTCTAGGCCAATCCACGACAGCTTCAATTTTCTGAGGGTCAACAAAAACTCCATCCTTGTTGATTACATGTCCCAAAAATGCCACACTGTCAAGCCAGAATTCACACTTAGACAATTTAGCATACAATTTCTTTTCTCTCAAAATCTGCAAGGTGGTTCTCAGATGGTTCTCATGTTCTTCCCTGTCTTTAGAATAAATCAAAATGTCATCAATAAATACAACAATGAAGTCATCCAGATATGATTTAAACACTCTATTCATAAGATCCATGAAAGCTGCAGGTGCATTGGTCATCCCAAACGGCATTACTAAAAATTCATAATGTCCATATCTAGTTCGGAATGTAGTTTTCTCTATGTCCTCAGCTCTAACCTTTAATTGATGATACACGGACCTGAGGTCAATTTTGGAAAACACCCTGAAGTTGATCAAACAAGTCATCTATTCGCGGCAGAGGGTATTTATTCTTGATTGTCACTTTGTTCAGTTCTCGGTAGTCTATACACAATCTTAAAGACCCATCATTCTTTTTGACAAACAAAACTGGAGCACCCCAAGGTGAAGTACTCGGACGGATAAATTTTTTATCTAACAGTTCTTGAAGTTGGGTTTTCAATTCTTTCAATTCAGAGGTAGACATTCTATAGGGAGTCTTGGAAATAGGTTGTGTCCCCGGAAACACCTCAACAGTGAATTCAATTTCTCTATCAACTAAGTCCCCAGGTAAGTCAATCGGAAACACATTGGGAAATTCACAAACAACAGGGATTGTTTCTACAGTAGTACTGTCAGATGGTGCAGTTAGTATACAACACAGATAACCTCTACATCCCTTCCTAAGGAGCTTTACAGCTTTCATAGCTGAAATCAAATATGGGGGAGGAACTACCCGATTCCCAATAAAAGTAAATTCAGGCATATCCGGTGGTCTAAACACAACAGTTTTATTTGCACAGTCAATGGTAGCACAGTATTTAGTCAACCAGTCCATCCCCAAAATACAATCAAAATGATTAATGTCCAAGGGTAATAAGTCCACATATAACATCATATCGCCAATCATAATATCACATGCTGGATAAACATGAGCACACATCATAGAATCCCCAGACGGTGTGGATACAGATAACACATATGTCATACGTTCTAGTGGTCTAGTCAATTTTTGAGAGAAAGCATGCGATACAAAGGAACGTGTAGAACCAGAATCTATCAGTACACATGCATTTTAAGAACATACAAAGAGTCTACCTGACACCATAGTATAGGTGTTTGGTACGTCACCATGCACTAAGGCAAACACTCTCCCTTGCCTTAATGTTTCATTGTTTGCATTCCCTCTAACATCGACTCTTGCATTTGGTCTTGCTACGGAAATAGACCCGGTGGAACTTGTCATAGGGCGGTTAATCTCGTTGGATCTCATCAGGCAATCCCTCACCATGTGGCTAGTCTTGCCACAACAAAAACATGCACCTAATACTCGACAACAAGCACCTCTGTGCTTCTTTCCGCAGTCGGGGCAGTTTGGAGTAGATCCGCTACTTTGGCTAGAGCTGCTGGAGGATCTTGTATTTTGCCTCTTCGAAACTGACAGGTCTTTCTTGAAACTGAATCCGGTCTTCTTTCCTCTCCATTCTATTGTTGGTGTTGTAGTTTGTTTCTTAGCTGTTATTTTGGCTTCTGCAATCAATGCCCTGTCGAGTACCTCCACATAAGTAGGTAATTTTAGGACACCCACTCGGTCAAATATTTCCAGGTCCAGCCCTCCCTCAAACTTCGTGTTTTCTTGTAATCAGTATCCACCATATGTGGAGCAAAACGTGCCAATTCGGTGAATTTGGCTTCATATTCTGCTACAACCATTCTTCCCTATTTAAGTTCTTGAAATTCAGACACTTTCCGATCCCTGAAACATTGGGGAAAATACTTGTCGTAGAAGATAGCATTAAACTGTGCCCATGTCATATTTCCATTCCCACTTTGGATCAATAACCACCACCTGCGGGCTTCATCTTTCAGAGTGTAGGTGGCTAGGAGGACTTTCTGAGTTTCAGAACAAGGAAATACTTCATACAATTTTTCCATCTCAAGCAACCACGTCTCAGCTTTCAAAGGTTCAATTCCACCATAGAACGTCGGCGGTTTCATTTTCATGAATTTCTGTGTCAGATTGATGATGTCATTATTATCGGCCTCGGCTTGTGCCGGTGGAGGCGGAGGGGGCAAAGGTTGTTGTCTCTGTTATTGTGTCAATGTTTCAATCAATGCTGCTAACATCTGTTCCATTTGGCCCATGCGAGCCTCTGAGGATTCACTTTCACCACTTCCCCTTGCATTCTCCATCTTACTATACAGACATCAAATGATAATAAACACAGGCATAATCTTATTCATTTCCTTCAATTCATTTGATTCAAACGTACATTCAGTTTTCATATTCAGTTGTATTACCACACACTCACACATGCAGATGAAATGCCTCTAATGCTTACTAGGACATCCTAAGCTCATACGGACCTGTGTGTGCGGTAGAACACGTGCTCTGATACCACTCTGTCACGACCCAAACCTGCTCCTGTAGGTTTAGCACCGTAACCGGCCAGTAATCCGTGGATTACCAAAGGCCTCTGTACAGATTAGCAAATAATAAGGGGCTGCGGAAGCAATAATACAAAATAGACAAGGTCCAATGAGCTGTGATAACGTACATGGACAGAACATTTCAAAACTTATTTATATATATAAACATGCCAGTCCAGATACACAATATTTACAAGGTATTTACGGAATGTACTTCCCAAGACCTGACTTTACAAACAGTTACAGAGACTAGCATGTAAACAAAAACAGCCATGGCATTAGGCTTCGTTTGGAACCTCCTCGGGAAGGCACAACAGTTGGCTGACAAAACAGAACAGAAGGCCGTCAACTCTGGCCCTGGTCATGTGCCGGCTCACCTACATACATAATATAAACTGTGAGCGAAAGGCCAGTGAATAATAACAGAGTAAAGGGGTTGTATGAATGATGTCCAGCACAAGTTAGAATCCAGTATTTAAATCAGAACATATTCAGACTTCAAAACAGAGATAGATTTAGATACACACTCATATTCATATTTTGCATAAGATCATACGTGGTACACCTATTAGCTATCAGATTAATTTGGTCCAGAGACCCACATACATAGTTGGTACCAACGACCATAAAGGTCCATATCTTGCGCGCAAGTAGCCATGGTATTGTTACCCCCAGGCAAGGGCCACATGCAGATTGGCCGCGGTATTGCTACCCACGGGCGAGGGCCATGTGCAGATTGGCCACGGTATTGTTACCCCCGGACGAGGGCCACGTGAACTAAGGGTGCCACAAATACTTTTTAGAAAATTGGACATTCATTCATAATTCGTAAGATAGCTTTTAAGAAAACAGATCATATCATACCAATCAGAAAATACTTAAGTTAAACATAACTTTATAGAGTTGTTACTCACAGTGGGCCTTGAGACAGACAGACGGAGTAAACTTGATCAAACGGTACGTGGCACGTGACCTACACAACACATAACAGATGCATACTTGAAACACACGTTCTAATTGTACAAAACTTATTTCGTTGGCTCTTAGTGTGTTTCTAACCCTTAATCCTCATATAGAGTCTTAAACATGGCCTAGAAATGCCTAGGATGGAATGAGGATGCAAAGATGTCTTGGAAAACATTTTTCAAAACTTTGTTGAAAACAGGAGTCTCGCTCGAGCGTGGCTTTCTTCGCTCGAGCGAGCTTGTCAAAACAGAGGGGTCGCTCGAGCGGTCTGTAAAAATGCAAAAGTACTGGTTGTTGAAATTTTACGCTCGATGCTCGTTCGATACTCGCTCGAGCGTGAGACACAGCTCTTCGCTCGAGCGTAGGTCTCGTCGCTCGAGCGTGCGTCTACGTGCACCAAAAACCTGAGAGCTTGCAATTTACGCTCGAGCCACCATTCCTTCGTTCGAGCGGAGCTCTGAACAAACGATGGTCGCTCGAGCGTGGAATTCTTTGCTCGAGCGAGAAGCCAAATTCTGGAATTTCCAGATTTGCCTCTCAAGCTCAAACCAATCATTCAACACCTCAAAACTCGACCTCTTGGGCCAATTTTCTAGAAAACACTTGTAAACTCATAGTATAAGATGTTTCAAAGATCAATTTGTAAAATCAAAGCCCAAGGGTGAGTCAATTGAACACAATTACAAGTAAAACTTCAAGAACAAAACAAGAGCTCAACATGCAAGTGTTCATTTTAAATCCAATGCTCTAAAGCATGACCAAATGAAAGATTGAGCTCAAAATCATGATGAATTCATGGACTAAGGCTAGAATATGGGTTTGCATGCAAGAACTTCCATGAAAACACTTCAAAATGCTAAGATATGAACATGCATGCATGATTTAAGCCTCAATTCAACATTTTCAACCAATTCATGACTTAGATCACTAATGTCACATGAACCATGCAAGAATTAATCTTGAATTTACAATTGAAAGGGAAATCTCCTACCTTAAACCTTGAATTCCAAGTCTAGGGGCTCAAATTATGCAATTCTTCTACAATTCTTCAAGTTCTCCAAATAGTTCTTGTTGAAGCTAAGTTTTGTCTCCTCTCTCACTCTTTCCTACGTTTTGTTTCTAAGGAAGAAGGGCTGAGATATGAATCAAAGCTCCTAATCAAGATTGAACAAAGTGGCCCACTAAGGGGCAAAAATGTAATTACTTGCATTCACTAAATCTATATTTCATCTAGCATTATTTAATCTAATTTAATTGCTCCGAACCGAATTTTAATTAAACCTACCATAAAATTCTATAAATCCTAACTAGCACATAAATCAAGTCAATTTCTGATTCGGACGCCGATAAGGCTTTCAATTCGCAATTCAAAGTCGAAACATGAACAGATCATTTTATGACAAACAGATAGAAACACAAAAAATAAAGCAATACACATGCAAATTAATTCTGGATTCCTTCTAAATTATTGTTAGGCATAATTAATCATGATTTAACATTAATCGAAGGTCGGGGTTATTACATCTTTATCCCATCCAAGATAACTTTATTGGATGCTTCTGCTTGTCCATTGCTTTGAGGAAAGCTTGGGATTGAAAAGTAATTCTTGATTTGAACTTTGCACAGAAGCTCTTGATTAGCTTACTGTCAAACTGTGTTCCATTGTCTGCAACTATTGCTCTTGGAATCCCAAACCAGGTGATGATGTTCTTCCATATGAAGCTCTTCATATTCACATCTCGAATCTTGGCAAGGGGTTCAGCTTCTATCCATTTGGTGAAGTAATCTGTTGCCACCAACAGGTACTTCCTTTGTCTAGTTGCTTGGGGCAGTTGCCCAACGAGATCCATGCCCCATTGGGCAAATGGCCAAGGACTGGATACTGGGTTTAGGTCTGCTGTTGGTTGGTGTATAAGAGGTGCAAACCTTTGACACTTTTCACACTTCTTGACATAGGCTTCTGTATCTTTCAGCATGTAGGGCCACCAATACCCTGGGTGATGGCCCTATGAGCAAGTGATCTGCCCCCAGCGTGGCTTCCACATATTCCTTCATGTATTTAGTATAAAAAATCTTCAACTTGTGAAGGATGCACACACCTCAAAAGTGGTCCAGTGAAGGATCTTCTGTAGAAATGTCCCTCTGCTGTCAGATTGAATCTTGTCGACTTCAATCTGATCTTGTGTGTCTCTTTGTGGTCATCTGGCAGTTTTTTTTCTTTCAGGAATGCTACTATTGCGTCCATCCAGCTTGGTCTCATGTCCATGCACATTGCTTCACGTACTGTGGTTAGTGGTTCAATGCTCGGGCCCGACAAGTAGTCGACCATTATCGTCCTTGCTTTTCTAGGTTATATTGCACTAGCCAGGTTGGCCAGGGCGTCGGCGTGACTGTTATCATCTCGGCTAATCTGATATAGCTTGAAATTCTGAAACAGGGCCATCAATCTGCCGACCTCTGTCGCATAGACCGACATCCTTTCGTCTCGAGCTGCGAACTCGCATGTTGTCTTGTTGACTATAAGCTGAGAGTCACAGAAGACTATCACCTCATCTGCCTCTACTGCTACTGCCAGTTTCAGTCCTGCAATCAGTGCCTCATACTCCGCTTCATTGTTTGAGGCTTTGAACCCTAAACGAATGGACTGGTCTAGTACCTGTCCATCTGGAGATACCAGTACTACTCCTGCCCCCGCTCCTTGTCAGTTTGAACTCCCATCAACAAATAGTCGAAAGGATTTGCCGATGTAAATGCTGCAGGGCTTGAGCTTTTCTTCCTTCCTTTGTTCTGGTTCCTTTGGCTGGGCTTCTTTCTGCTCGCTTGGATATCGTATACCTCAGCTCAACGGAGCCCGAGGTACGATGGCTCCTGGGGTGAACTCGGCCACAAAGTCGGCCAAGACTTGGCCTTTGATTGCCGTTCTGGGTCTGTACTCTAGGTCATACTGGCCCAAGGCCACTGCCCATCTGGCTATTCTTCCTGTCAGATCTCTCTGTTGCAACAGGGACTTCAAAGGGTGTTCAGTTAGCACCACAATTCTGTGGGCTTGAAAATAATGGTTCAGTTTCTTTGAAGCCATTACTAATGCCAGCGCCAATTTTTCTAGGGGTAAATACTTGGTTTCTACATCAGCCAGGGTTTTGCTTACGTAGTAAACAGCCCTTTACTCCCCTTTTTCTTCTTGGATTACCACTGCGCTTACCGCGTGTTCTGAAACTGCTAAGTACAGGAACAACTCCTTTCCAGGTTCTGGATTTGAGAGAACTGGAGCCATGGTCAAATACTTCTTTAAGTCAGCCAGGGCGACTTCGCACTCTTCTGTCCATAAGAAGTCTGTGGCCTTCTTTACTAAGCTGAAGAAGGGTTTGCATTTGTCAGAGCTTCTACTTATGAACCTGTTCAGGGCTGCAGCCCTTCCAGTCAGCATCTGCACTTGTTTTGCCGACGTCGGGCTCTTCAACTCAAGGATGGCCTTAATCTCAATGCTCTTTCTGGTCACCAGGTATCCCAAGAACTTACCAGATCTAACTCCAAATGCACACTTTGATGCATTGAGTCAGCGCCGATATGTTTTAAGGATGTCAAAGGCTGCTTTTAGGTCGGCCAAATGACCTTCAGGTTCCTTGGTCTTCACGACCATGTCGTCGATGTAAACTTCCACCGTTCCGCCAATCAGGTGTTTGAACATTTTGGTTACCAATCTCTAGTAAGTTGCTCCAGCATTTTTTAACCCAAAAGGCATCACTCTGTAGCAATACAGCCCTTTTGGGGTGATAAACACGGTCTTCTCCTCATCTGGAGGGTACATGGCTATCTGATGGTACCCCCTGTAGGCATCCAGGAAGCTCATCCTTCCATTCTCTGAAATGGCATCCACCAGTTGGTCAATCTTGGGTAAAGGAAAATTGTCTTTGGGACATGCCTTGTTTAGGCTGGTAAAGTCTACGCAGACCCTCCATTTACCATTCTTTTTCTTTACCACCACTATATTTGATAGCCATGTCGGGTAATTTACCTCTTGAATGGCTCTAGCCTCTAGAAGTTTGTCTACTTCGTCTTCTACCGCCTCGACATGCAGCAATGTCAGTCTTCTTGCCCGTTGGATTACAGGTTTGGCCGACTTGTCTACGTTCAGTTTGTGGCAAGTGACCTCGGGGTCAATGCCTGGCATTTCGTAAGGCGTCCAGGCAAACACTTCGATGTTTGCTCTCAAGAAAGCCTCCAGTTCTCTTTCCTCTTCTTCGGCTAAGCCCGAGCCGAGAAGGAAGAAGCGTTCTTCATCCCTCTGCCGGACGAGGATTTTCTTTAGGGCTTTTTCACTCTTCTTGGCTGGCTCTATGCCGACATCCTCTAGGACCTCCACGTCCTCATCTTTGATCTCTGCCTTTTCTGGTTCTCGTATGTTACAGGTGGATTTCATTACTGCCATGGAGCAGTTCTTTGCCTGTAGTTGATCCCCTCTCACCTCTTCTATCCCATGCTCTGTTAGGAACCGTAGTAGCTGACGCAATGTTGAGGGAACAGCCCCCATTGCATGCAACCACGGCCTTCCCAAGATAATATTGTAAGGGGAGGGTGTGTTGATTATGGTGAACTCTGTCTTTATTTTCTTAGTGCCAGCCTGCACTTCCAAGCTTGTTGCGCCCAGCAGCCATGTCGGCGTTCCATTGAACCCGACCATTAGGCCATTGGATTGCTCCATATCATCAGGGTAAAGGCCCAGCTCCTTGTAACATCTTACATACATGACATCACAAGAGCTGCCTTGGTCAATTAGGATGCACTTCACTTGGCACTCCCCAACCTAGAGGGATACTACCAAGGCATCGTTGTGCGAATGTTGTACCATCTCGAGGTCGGCTTCAGTAAAGGACACCACCGGTCCCTGGCATTCCTCGGCCCGAGGTCTTTTCTGCCGGACCTAGTACACATGCTGCAAGTGCTTTACCTTCTGGGTCTCTCCCTGTATTTCGTTTTCGTTGACCTTCGAGTGAATTACATTAACTACCCGAGGTCCGCCTGCCTACGGCTGCTGTGCTGGGGGAGGTGGAGCTGCTGGTGCCTGAGGTAATCTTGTATGTTCTTCTCTTGTCCTGGCTTCATCTACAAGGTCCCTCAGATGGCCTTGTCTTACCAGGTCTTCTAGGTGTGACTTTAGGGCCCTGCAACCCTGAGTCAGATGCCCATCTTCATTATGGTAAGCACAATGCTTACCAAGGCTCCTTTCCATAAACTCTCCTGGTACCCTAGCTGGTGCTCTGAAATAGGGTTGGGTTCGGATTTTATCCAGGACTTTGTGAATTGGGATTCGAAATATAGTTGTGACTGCCTGTGCAGTTCTCAGCTCTATCTCTTGCTTGTTGGATCCGTTGTTACCTCGGCCTCGCTTCGGCGAGCCGTTTGCTTTCTCCTACTTTGTCGCCTTACTTCCTGGCGTGTCTTCCTCGGCTCTGGCGTATTTCTCAATTCTGGCCATGAGCTCTTCCATGCTTTTTGGCAATGTCTTTGCCAATGATTTTCGTAGTGCGCAATCATCTTTCAGGCCGTTCTTGAAAAACACGACTGCCACTTCTTGGTTGCACTCTGGTATTCGCTTGAACACCTCGTAATACCTTTTTGCGTAGGCCCTAAGGCCTTCATCATCACTGATCCTCAGAGCCATCAGGGCGTCCACCCTTAATGGCTGCAGTTTGTTTGTTACGAACCTGGCCACGAACATCTCGACTAGGCCTTCCCAGGTCTTCACACTTCTCTTTGGAAATTTGTGAAACCAGTCCGATGCAATCTCCCCGAAGGATGAGGGGAACACCTTGCAGAGCAACGGCTCGTTCCCAGTGTACAATGCCATCGAGTTCAGGTATAATCCGACGTGAAAGTTGGGGTCCAACTTACCATCGTATATTTGGAACCTCGGCATACTGAATCTTTTCAGGGCCTCAACTTTGTCTAACTCTACTGAGAATGGTGTTCTCGGTTTAACTGTTGAAGTTACCTCGGCATGATCTTGTTTCCTCTTGAGGTAATCTCTCAAGTCCTCTTTGGTCAGCCCAGGAGCTCGGCTATCTCCTGATTTCAGTCTTTTAGGCGCACTGCTTTCAACTTCGTTGTGAGCTCTCTTTGACCTTTTTCCATTGGTCGCATCGAAGCACAACTACAGACTCTGAACATGTCGATGCTCTCTGGGGTCTACCTCCTTGGTGCGATGTGTCCTTCGAGATTCTTCCCTTCTTGGCTCTCCTCACCCAACCTCCCTTGAAGGCCGGTGAGAGTGTCTTTCGCTCCTGGCGTGCTGAGGGCAACAGGGATTGTTTTCTGCCCTCCCTTCTGGGCATTGGCCGCTGGAATCGGCGTGTCCTGCAGCGGGAACGGTGGTTGCATGACATTATTTTGCATCATGAAATTGACCATCGCTTGTAGGTCCGCCAATTTGTTCGCCATCCCTTCACCTCTTCGTCCCTCCGTAGGCATCTATCCTTCCATACTGGAGGTTATCTTCGTTATAGTACCCGCTTCGGTCTGTTTTCTTTGATACGTCGCCTTCCTGGCCGACGTCTTTCCCTCCGTGATTCTGGTCACGAGTTTCTTCGTTACAATTGTCTTCTTCTATGTCAAGGTCAACAGGTCTCCCACTCCCAGTAGGAGTGTTATCCCCGATTTTCTCTTTCTGTCCGTCGTTGGCCATCTATTCTTCTTTCTTTCCCACAGACGGCGCCAAATTATGTGAGTAAATTTCTGACCACACTGCCAACTCAGTATTCAGTTGGGGAGCACTGGCAGAATAGATGGCGCCTGATTGACCTGCAACAGAAAGAAGAGATTCCGGCGGTGTTCGTCTACCCGGGGGCACTCCGATGATCAAGTCAGTTATCTCAAAGATAATCAATAGTGCTTAACTCACTGTTCTGAGTATAAATTGCGTACCTTAGACCCATAGGAGTGCCTATTTTTTATAGCCAACACAAACTCAGTCCCAATAGAAGCCTAGCTTCAGTGGACTTTAGTTCAGTGCTTATCCTGGACTCTCTTATAGATAAAGATAAACTCCCGATGAGCTTTATCCTTATCCAAGCTGAGTTTCTTCCTCATTTTAGGACTCTTGCCCCTTATCCGCTTATCCCGGATTTCGATATATTCGGAGATAACCTCGGCCTAGCTGAGATCACATCGGCGTCATGACCAGGACACGTGTCATCTCAGCTGACACGTCGACGTCACATTGGCCACGTGTTGGTACTCAAAAAATATATCCCCACAATATGTAATAAATTTCATAACACAACAAACAATTGTGAGACAATGTATTTTAAAAAAATAAAAGCAACGTTCAATGATGATATAAAAGCACACCTGACGTTTTAATTAGAAATATAACTAGATAAATCTCCATAGAAGGGGAAGATAACCTTTATTTTTCATCATAATAATTACATAACTCAATATATAATTTTAATGTCTCTTACATTTCCACACGTCCAATTCTCTATCAATATTAAAATGAATGCATGAACAAAAAAAAAAAAAAACATTTGAGAAGATAAAGATATGTAGTTTGACACCTTTCAATTGTTGAATTCTATTAATTAATAGTTATTAGGCTTCAATGGTCGGGTTTCTAATATTTGTTAGTCATTAAAGTTGAGTTATTTGATTTCATCTATATTCACTTCATAATTTGAGAATGGTCACGTGTTAAGCGTTTACACAAATAATTGACACATTTTTTTAGCACTATTAATGAAATGCACAGTGTAATTTTTTTTTTTTTTTTGGCAATTGCAACTTATTATTTTTTAATAAGAATTTATATTTATTTTAGATATTTTTTTTAATATACAAATTATTATTTTTTAGATTAGGCTTGGGAAATTCAGCCAAAACCCCTTTATTTGACCCTTATTTGGTGAAAATGATAGCCCAATTTATTTTGCTTCATACATAAACCCTCTAAGGAGAAAACATAAAATTGAGTAAGGATAAAGTAAAATATCTTCTCTTTTTTTTCTTAGATAATATTGTCAGAGTAACATGTTACTGTGAGACACAATACATGTTACTGTCAAACATAATAACTGTCAAACAAAATAATATGTTACTGTCAACGGTAATAATTTTCTTTAAAAGAATTTCATAGCCAACATGGATCTTATTTGATAGATTTTGATGAGAGGATTCTAAAAATACTAATTTTATTTAAAACAAACATCTACATCAAAAGTTATATTATTTTAAAATTTAATATTTTGATAATAATGAGCCTCCGTTTGGGAAGTGGATTGGCTTTTTTGGCTATTTTAGCCTGGGCTAAAAAATTTGGTTTGGGAAGAGTTTTTTGGCTTTTTGGCTTTTTTTGACTTTTTTTGTGAGAGAAGAGTGTAATGATTATGGGTTGGATGTGATATTTTGTTTGTTGTGACTAAAATAGCTTATTTTGTCTTTTGTGGCTAAAATAGCTACAAAAGCCCTTGCCAAACGGAGCCTATGTTGAACTTTTCAAGAATATTATTATTATTTTTTTAAATGTTTGTCTTTAATGCATTAAAGTTTTATTATGAGGGAGTTTTGACCAAATTTCTCAAAAGACTTGTGGGTTGAGAGAAGTTAATAAATGTTAAGGTTTTTTTTAAAAAAAATAATAATAAAAAAGTAAGAAAATTAAGATTGGGATATTGGAGCTCCTACAAGACTTGTTGGTTAAAAATCTCTTTTTCCTTATATAATATATAGATATATAGATAGATTGGTTCACTTAAGATTTTTGCTTTTAACTTCTCCTGTCCTCTTTTTTCAACACTTTTAAAGTTGTTGAATCCTATATAATTTTGGAATAATATTAGAAATCATTAAAAAATATCATGAAGATTTTTCATTCTTTAATTAGTATTTGGTATTTTATTGTATATGTAATCCAAATGTGAAAAATCTTTCATGATCATCTTCATAATATTTTTTTTATAATCTCTAGCATTATTCGTAATTTTAAGATGCAAAAATTTCAAATCAAAAAACTTTATATCATCCTAAAATAGTTGGCTCGTTTTCATCTAACTTAAAATCAATTAACAATATAGAGTAGTCTCTAAATTATATGAATTGAACTTGAGTGATTTAAAAAAATAATGTGAGACAAAAATCCAAAACCGATTAGCGATGAGTGAAGTAGCCACGTAAATGCAACCCAATATTTAGAATTGACAGCAAGACGATCGAAATGAATTTGAACAGAAACTTAGCCCACTAGGTATCAAGTTAGGATTATTAGAAGTACCGCACTCAAAAATAATTAATGATTTATTGATTCATTAAACATTACATGAGCTCCATTAATATTTAGCAATTGTAAATGTACCGAATCAGATAATTACAAAACAGATAATAAATATAACATTATTATTATGCAATTGTCACAAATTTTAAGGGAGGTCCATCTAATTAGTCCATTTATTTCTTTTTATATTTTTTTTTCTTAAATAGACGTTTGATATCTCTTAAAATAGTTAAAAAGTAAAAAAATCACTGAAAAAATAAAAAAGATAATACTATTCATATGTTTGGGCGGGAAACAAAAAGTTGAATAGATAGAGAATAAAAACATAAAAATACCACCTCTAACAGTGCACTTTTTGGTAAAAAAAAATAGTGCAGCACAGTGCACTAACGCACGAAAATAGTGCAACACGGACAACATGTCAAAAAGTCAGAAGGATAGGAAGGTAATTTTGCTAGTTAATATAATATTTTAATACATATTTTTTTCGTAAAAAAATAAAAAATTATCTCAAATATATTTTTTTTCTCTATTTTTTAATTAAAAAATTAAAAAATATACCTATATAATGCATCCCAAACAACACCTAAATATGATAAATTAAGGCCAAGTTTGACATTTACTAATAATACAAAAAGTCAAAAAGTCACTATCCTATTTAAGTCACATCATCTTATTTAAATCATATCACCTCTCTAACACATCACATCAAACCCAACCCATATAAGCATCAAACCCAACCCATATAAATTAATAAGTCAAAATGTACATTTTTTTAGAACATCTCAAACCAACCCTAAAATTCAATACCTTCTATTTAGAGCGAAGAGTGAGAATGTGCCATTATTGAAAAACAAATAAATAAACAAACATAAACATTGTATACGAATCTATACTATATATTAAGGAAAATGGGGTTTTAACCCCCAAGGCATGTGGAAACTCCAATATGCTAATCCTAATTTCTTGATTTTTTATTTTTTATTTTTAAAAAAATTGACTTGGTGAGTGGTTCGAAGATTAAAATAATTACACTATTGACAAATGGAGGAGATAGAGGGTGGAGAAGCACGACTGACTAGAATAATGCAATAAATGAAATCATAATTTCAAGATTTTAAAAAAAAAATTGACTTGGTGATTGGTTCAAAGATTACTGACTAGAATAAAGCAATAACTGAGAGAGAGAGGCTATATGACTATGTGGTATGTATATGTGTGATAATAAAAAAGGTATTTGCCTTTGGGGCTACCTCCTCGGTCAAACTCCAGGTATTTACACGCCATTACTTTTTGCATCCCCAAGAGACCCATGTAATTATTGGGTAAATGGCTCTTAATTTTTTTCCCTCTTAATTTTTTTGTTTTGTTTTTTGAAAAAAAAAATAAATAAACACTTATTAAATTCTTTCAAACTCCTCGGTCAAACCCCAATATTTACACGCCATTACTTTTTGCATCCCTAAGAGACCCATGTGATTATTGTGTAAATGGCACTTAATTTTTTTCCCTCTTAATTTTTTTGTTTTGTTTTTTGAAAAAAAAATAAATAAACACTTATTAAATTCTTTTAAATCTTTATAACTTCTCCAATACACATATTTTTCTTAACTTTTCACATACCTATTATAAAAATTTAAAATAAATATTAATATTTATAATTATTCCGTGCATAGCACGGACTAGTGGTCAATAGAGAAAAAGACAAATTGGGGTTTTCTTTCTCCATAGTGGGAGAGGGAGTGTATCTGGCCTCACCCACATCTAACAAATCAAATCCCTTCATTGTGGTGTTCTTGATTACCCCCTCCATCCCTCTCTTCACCCATTCCTTATCTCCCATCAATCCACAATCCCACCCACACTATCTCACATTAATTCCTCCACTCTCCTCTCCATTTCCCCTGATGCCTTCCTAATTCCACAACTCCATCTCTCTCTTTCTCTCTCTACAAATGGCCACCAACTCCTTCCAATCCTCCACCACCACCACTCTCTCCCGAGGCGCCACTCAATAGACTCCCCTCCCACCACCCTTCCCTCTCTCTCTTCCTCAAACCCACCAACACCACAACCACCACTTCTCTCTCCAATCTCTCTCCTTCATCCCCCTCTCTCTCTCCTCCTCCTCAACCACCACACCCTCCACCTCCCAAACCATCACTTTTGACCTCCTCCACCACCAACTCTCCACCAAAAACTTCCGGCAAGCCGACGAAGAGACCCGCCGCCTCCTCATGGTCCTCACCGGAGAACCGGCAGAGAAGAGGGGCTATGTCTTCTTCTCAGAGGTCCAATTTATCTCAGAAACAGACCTAAACACCATAGATGAGCTGTGGAGACAACACAGCAAGGACAAGTTTGTGTTGGGCTTATCGGACACCAGAAATCAATACCACACAAGAACACAATATTTTACGTGGTTCGGCCTCAATGCCTACGTCCACGGGAGAGTAGCCGGTTTTCACTATACCAATTTGGAGATTACAGAAAGATTAAAATAGAGGAGGAGCTCACACTCTCCTCACTCACCCACTCTCCCGTCTCCCTCGCTCACACCGAGGGAGACGGTCTCTCCGTCTCACATCTCACACTCATTGATATGCTCTCTTTACACTTGCTCTCTCATTTACCTCCTCCTCATCACCTCAATTTATACACAATTGAGGGAGGAGGTGATTGGCCATCACCTACTCCATTTCACTCTCTAATGGGGTGGGTGAAGTGGAAGAGCCATTTCATTTGGTGGTGCTCCATGATCATCTCAATGGGGTGATGAATGATGACTATATCCAACAAATCACCCCCTCAACCCATGTGAGGTGATCCACTGCACACACTGCTGCTAATCTTGTCACGCCCAAATTTCAACATAGTCTTCATCTCTTCACTGAGACGCTGCATCCCCTGAAAGCTAGAGATAATACACCAGAGATACAAGAGGAGGAGGGAATCCTACATCCTCAACTCAACTCACACTACTCTCTGATTTGGAGAGAGCCTCTGCTCCCATCTCCCACAGATCTCTTCCACGCTTCTGTCTCGGATGTCTTCACCTGCTATGCTTGAACTTGCGCAACCAAGATATTCGACACCCCCTGATTGGATGTCCTGCACCCCCTGCTCGGATGCCCTTGACTGTCATGCCTTATCTCGCAGGACAAGTCATTGGAGCAATAGAAAACTCATCGTTTAGCCCATCAACGTCCTCTGTCTTCTTTGCTCGGAGCTCTTTCTCTAAACGTTCAGCCTTTGCCTTCTGCACTTCTGAACAACCTCCTGGCGTTTCCACATACGCTTGTTGTCTGTGCCTTTGCAATCCCTGATTTGCTGTCCAGTAGCTCGATGGTTGACAGTAGCTCCATCTGTCAAAGCATCGTCAGCTATGCAATTCCTTGCATAGTGCCCGTACCCATGGCTTCTGGTCTCCCTGCGTCGAGCTCGCCTAAGAGATCCGCATCAACTCTATCCTTCACTGCCATGGAAATAAAGAAACCACCATAGAGAAAAAAGACTTGCCACTCATTGGCGCGCACTCTTGCGTTTTATCCGTCTTAATTTCTCTGTCTGGAAGTTCCTGTGAACTTTCAACAACCCGCTGCTGTACACTCCTCTTGCGCCTCTGTACGACACTGTACCCTTGCACTACTGCACGTTTGCATTTGTGCTCCTGCGCTTAGTATGCTCCCGTGCAACTATTGTTCTACAGGTCCACGTACCACCAGTACTTACTCGTATACAGTAGCTCCAACAGCCACAGCATTTCCCTGAGCCTGAACTGGTTGCCAAATCATCTATCCGTCGATGAATGGTCTTCTCTTCTGATTGAACCAGCTCTTCTGATGAACTCCGGAGATAATCATTTCTGCAATCCTCTGATCACCCCTGACCAATCCTGATCTCCCTCGATCTGCCATTTGATCAAGCCTGATCTCCTCTGGTCTTCAATGATCTATCTCAAGTTGTACCTGGTTGTCCAATCTAGTTAGAATCTATCCATTCTAACCTCTTCAGTGAATCCGCAGCGTTCCACAATATCCGGCAACCTCCCTTCGAGTATTGAAGATGACAAACTCCCATGTTTTGACAATCTTTCCAAACCGTTCAGAATTTCACTATTCTGACCTCGCAGTTGCGTCCGGAACGATCCGATTAGCTAGGACCAACCTTCGCTGCAATTCCGGGGACCTCACTGAAAAATATCACCGAAAGCTAGGCCACACCACAATTTTCCTGAAAATTCTGGGCCAAATTGCAATTTTCAGAAGTTCAGGGAATATTCCGTGTTCCAACAGAATATTCCGTCCGCTGCACCTGATGCCGTCCGTCCCTTTAATCTGCCTTCTTTTTACAGAAACTCCGTCTCCAAAATCTGACCATACGGATGTGTCCGGAATACTCCAAATAGTTGGAAACTACTATTGGATCGCCAAAAACGGACTCCAAATGGCTTAGATCTAGCCAAAAACATTTTGTACGCCTCAGATCTGCGGCTGCACCTTAGCCGCGAAGCACTGGATCCTTCTCCTGCGGCTGTACCATTGCCGCGTCACACAGGATCCCTCCCTGCCTCTAGTTGACCGGTCAACCCTTTGCTGACGTGGCAGATGACGTGGCAGCCACGTGGCAG
Source organism: Camellia japonica (assembly GCA_030407325.1). Classification (NCBI taxonomy): domain Eukaryota; kingdom Viridiplantae; phylum Streptophyta; class Magnoliopsida; order Ericales; family Theaceae; genus Camellia; species Camellia japonica. The sequence continues at coordinate 55,478,682 of JAPPVO010000036.1, forward strand.
TCCCTGACTGGCCCTTGGTGCTGATGTGTCGCTGACGTGGCCGCCACGTATCGCTGACGTGGCCTGCGCGTAGCGCACGCGGTGTGCTGCACGCGCCATCCCCTTAGTCGCCTTCTTCCTCTGCGCGCGCGTTGGGCGCGTGTCCGCGACTGAGCCCACGCGCCGGTTGCCTTCACGGCGCGTGGCGGCGCGTGGTGAGACTGGGCCTCACGCGCTACCTTCTAGAGGCGCGTGAGGGCGCGTCCGGTCTCCGATTGGGCTCTGCTTTGCATTTCTGTAATCCTCTCGCCGAGTCCTTGCTCTTGGTATGCTCAAAACCTGATTTCGAGCAATCCGATTTCTGGGCAGTTTCGAGGAACACACTGTTTTTGTTCCGAAACGCCATCGACGAGGCTCTGATACCACTTGTTGGGCCTATCGGACACCAGAAATCAATACCACACAAGAACACAATATTTTACGTGGTTCGGCCTCAATGCCTACGTCCACGGGAGAGTAGCCGGTTTTCACTATACCAATTTGGAGATTACAGAAAGATTAAAATAGAGGAGGAGCTCACACTCTCCTCACTCACCCACTCTCCCGTCTCCCTTGCTCACACCGAGGGAGACGGTCTCTCCGTCTCACATCTCACACTCACTGATATGCTCTCTTTACACTTGCTCTCTCATTTACCTCCTCCTCATCACCTCAATTTATACACAATTGAGGGAGGAGGTGATTGGCCATCACCTACTCCATTCCACTCTCTAATGGGGTGGGTGAAGTGGAAGAGCCATTTCATTTGGTGGTGCTCCATGATCATCTCAATGGGGTGATGAATGATGACTATATCCAATAGTTTGGGTACAGTGTTCAAAAAAAGATATGGAAGAAAGCGAATAAGGACTTCACAAGCTTTTTTATGAAAGTTGGGTGGAAGAAGAAGCTTGACACTGAGGTTGAGCAGTACAATTACAGGGCTTTCCCAAATGAGTTCATGTGGGAATTGAGTGATGACACACCTGAGGGTCACTTGCCATTGACAAATGCTCTTAGAGGGACACAACTTCTCAGTAGCATACTAATTAGTCACCCTGCTTTTGAAGATGTTGCTAAAGAAGACGAAGATGAAGATGAGGAAAAAGATAATGGGATTGAAAATGGAGGATTGAAGGGTTTGAAGAAGGGTAGCTCTAACCCATTGAGCAAGAACAAGACTGTGTTCAATCCAGACTACAGCTTTTAATTTACAAAAATGATTAGCGAACGAATCTCATCACAGAATTGAATATAACTTCTGAGATGTGACGTACATATTTAATAAGTCTTATTTACTGCCGAGAGTTGTATGTGATTTTGAGATTCTATTTAAGTCTTATTTGGTGTGACAAAGTTGTATGTGATTGATTAACCAAACGATGAAAACAATATGGAAAAGTGATTGAGTGATTTTCTTAAAAACAATATAAATGAAAAAGAAATGGTTGATTGATTGGAACATTATGCTTATTTCTTGTAAATATCTTTTGTCTTCCAAGCTTTTTGTTTGATTTTATTTATGTAATGGGCTTGGTGACTATTTTATTGATAATGCTATTGCTATTAATATATTTATTTTGGTCACAAAAGAAAGCCAACCTTTTTGTGTATGTCTTGCTTGTATATTGTGCTACCTTGTGCATATGGGATATTGAAAGAATACCCATACCTCTTGCTTTTGAGGTTTATTATTTATTAAATTTTATTGATAAATTTATTAATCTTTTTTATTTTTATAAATAAATTTATAGTGATAGATTTATTAATAAAATTTAATGGGTAATATAAGTCTCAAAAGTAAGACATATTAAGTGTCCTTAATTTTTAAAGATTTTATATGGAATATAGATAGAATATAAAATAGTAATAAAAATCAATGATATATTAATTCTCTTTTGTTAAAATGGATTGCTTTTTACTGATATATATAATTTTTTGGGTCAAAATTGACAAATAATTTATTATAATTGTTGTCATTTTCATTGTAGGGAAATAGATGAATAAATAATCAAGCATTCATGTAAAATGTCAATAATAGATGTACACAAATGAGAACAGTGCACGGCCATTTTAAAATCCTAGGGCATAGTGCATGCACCAAGTGTAACATTGCACTAAAAGTGTGAATTTTCAGACCAGCCAAACAGATGCATGAATGCATATACATTAAGAATAATAAGCATTCATCATAAAACATTTTTATATATAAATATATATCGATTCCCAACATAATTTATCTATTCAACAGTTTAAGCATTTGATGGATCAATTTTGCCTGAGTTTGCGAAAGTGACTAAACCTTCGTTTGGATGAATGAGTTGATTCGAGGAGATTAAGGCTAAAAAGTAGGGGGTTCGCGGTTCGGATTTGGACGGTGTGCAGATTGATTGGGATCTGTCCGCATTTATGCGGTTTGGGAAAAAGATAACCCCCGTAGTGTAGTTTGTGGTTCGTGTGAATAGGGTTCGCAGATGTGCAAGCGGTTGGGGGCGGTTTGCGGATTGGATTTTTTCTTCAAAATTTATTTTTGAGCCTTATTTTTTTCTCATTTTGTAAATATTTATTTTGGGTCCTTTTCTCCCCATTTTCTAAAATGCTCCAATATTAATAATTAATGAATTAAAACTTATAAAATTAAAAACACAACAAAATCATTTCGTAACACAAACAAATCATTCAAAAGTTTAAATTAAATCATAAACTAACACAAACACATATTTCAAAATCCTGAACTAGAACTTCATATTCATTAAGGAATTTAAAATTTCAAATCACACTTCATCCGAGACAAGTTCAGTTATGTAACAATAATAATATGATCATGATCAGTATTTATTCAGTTTCAGTTGATATAATACTATTAGCAAATGTAATGCTAGAGTAAGTTCAAAGAATAAATGGTGTTTTGTTTTGGGCAAAAATATCTAGGTGAGATATAGGAATGAAATCAACGGTTAAGATAAAAATAAAAAATAAAAAAAGAAGTGCGGACAGGTTCTTGCGGGTGTTGGTTAAACTCGCAACCTGCAAACATGTCACATTTCAAACTGCATCCGCTCACATTGTGTTTGCGAAACCGCCGATTAGTATGTGGCGAAACCGCCCATTAGTGTGCGGGTTGGGTGGGTTGCACCTGTTGGGCGATTTTTACGAATCGGATAAATCGTTACCCACCCCCTACTAAAAAGCTATTTTTTAAATTATTAAAAAAAACACAAAAAAATTGAGTAAAAAAACAAGTCATACTCACGAGAAATTCATATCTTTCAACACAATTAAAAAAATTTATTCTCAAATGTAATAACTTCCTCTTTTTGATACAAAAGTCAAAAAGACAAATTTACTAAAAAAATCAAACCCCAAACAGGATTTGGGATGGCTGTTGTGCGGGGTGCACAATAGCCACTGTTGTGAAGTTAAATTAGCCCATTTTAGGATTCATTTCAATAATCTAAACTGTTCACATTTTAGAATATATCAAGTAGAACATACCTGTAAAAAATCAAGTTAATTGGATATCATTTACCCTTTCATCCACTTACATTTGTATCTACAAAAATAAATAACAATTGTGATTTAAAGTATTAAAATAAATACAAATATGAATGGATGAAAAGATAAACGATATCCGATTAACTTAATTTTTTGCAGATATATTTTTCTTGATGTATTCTAAAATGTGAACAGCTTGGATTATCAAAATGAGTCCCAAAATAGGTCCATTTGGCTGTACAACAGTGACTGTTGTGCACCCCACATAGCAGCCACCCCAAATCCCCCCAAACAAGACCTAAATTATCATAGATTGATTGAGAAATTAAAATTAATTAAGATGAATTAAAGATGGAAGAGAAGTATTTTATTAATTCTATAACCTTAATATTAAAGATTTTAGAGTACATATTAATTTTTATTGAAGCCATAAAATCTATTACGAAATATTAATACTAGTCCACAGCTCAAAGAGCACCTCCCCCGATATGCCAAATTTAATGTGATAGTCCAACAACTCTATTTTGATATAAACAATGAAGTCCAATAGATATGCCAAACGCTAAGTTGGCATTTGGCATGAACTCAACATGTTAAATTTGACATACTCCATATTGATGTCTAATGTTTAGTCTACCTAATAAAATAATTTTATTTTTAAAAATAATAGAATAATATATTTGACACATCAGATGAAAAGTTTATGTCAAATTGGCATATGTCAATTTGCCACCCAAGCCTTTAAAAAAATTGACACACCAAATTTTGAAGGTTCAGGTCAAGTACAGATGCTCTAAGATTCTCATTATGATTCGGATATTACCATATCACTCTTCTATTAAGGTTCAATATTAGTTATGGTATAGCCTCGTGGTCGTTGATTGCAAGTTTGTTATGTATTGTGAGTTAGATTAATGAGCTATTGAATCATGAAGTTACTTGTCAAATCAATTAGTAACCAGTAACCAAAATCATGCAGTGACTACCAAAATCAATCAGTGATCGGTCACACATGGATTCTTAGACAGAAAAAAGGAGCCAAAATAATTCGACCCTTGCATTATAAAAGCTTCGAGAAATCAGTAATTTCAGCAATAACCATAACATTGAAAATGATAAACAAAACAACAAAGTGTGAGGAAAGCGAAAACACAAGTCACAAGGTTGAAAGCAAACCTAGGAAGAAGGTTTTTGACATGCCCCAACAATAATTGTAACAATTTTGCATGACTTGCTCCACCGATGTGCACACAAGCAGTACAAATTATTCCAGAGATCCATAGGAAGCTCAATATAAAAGAATCTCAGTTGGCTGCAAGCAAGGAAAGAGAGATATAACTAATTTTGATTTACTAATATGTTAGCCCCACGCCCATGACTTGTAATCAAACACTACAATAATTAGTAACTAACATCAATTTAAACTATAACTTACCTATGGCATACAACTACGTGTATTACAGCATGATCCTAAATAAAATGCTTCAAACAAATTGGCAAAGTCATGACTTAGGGAGATTGGTAACAAATAACACAATAAAAGTAATTCAAACTTAGCCAACTATATGCACAATAAAACTTAGAAACATTAATTTACTATTGCTTCAACAAAATTAAAAATAGTGATATTGTGCAATTTTCAACAAAACATTAATGTACTATTGCTTCATGTCATGATAACAAGAAGAATTCCATATTTAGAAGTACTTCATTCACTAGAATGAGATAAAATGATGATAAATAAAGATTCCATTCACAATGTATTTTTCATTATTTTTTAGTTAATCAAACATGAAAATGAACATTTTGATGAAATGATCATTCTATTCCACTCTATTCCAGTGAACCAAACACTATCTAAATATGAAACTTAGTTGAACTTACCACATTTTTATACCAAGTTTTGTTTATTATCTAATGTCACATGAATATCATTAATAAAAATTAAGAGCAGATTGGCTACACTATTTTTGAAGAATTCTAGTTGTGTCCCTTAATTGGATGGTAGATCCTCCCGTTGGTTCCAGTGAGATTGAAAAATCTCGGGTTGGAGGTTTGGATTTTCTTCGTGCATTGAACCATGGCATGAAGGTGAGGGTTTTCATCTTCATGGAGCTCCCTTGCGACAAGTATGTATTATGGCTGACAGGCTAGTTGGAGGAGAGATTGAAGGAGTTCTAGGAGTTGTTCTTTTGGGCATGGGCATTATGGGTAGGTGAGGAAGACATTTTTGGCATGGAAGTGGAAAGAGACTTGGCGATGCATTATTTAGCCTATTTAGTGATTAATACTTAACTTACACAGGTGTGAATGTTGTTAGTCGAGGCTTTATATAGGGGGAGGTCACACCAGCTGGGGGGGGGGAGGGGGGCGCTATATATAATATTACTAGCACCCCCTGTAGAAATTGTACCCGTTAGGAAATTTCACCCGTTGATGGACGTACGGATGGTGACGTGTAAGGCGGAAATTAAATCCGTACTCACCCCAAATAGTAATTACTATTTGGGGTGAGTAGACGGGGCTTGGTGTGAGTAGATGTGGCCATCTCCTCCAGAGAGATTTCCATGTATTTGTTAAGTTCCAACCAGATCTCACTATTAGAGGAGGAATTCCTTGTATTTTATTAACAAATGGGGACAATAGTTGGTTAGATGCAATGTCCCCAAAAATGAGAGAATGGTTTGATGTTAATGTAACCACTGTCATGATTAATGAAAAATTTTATTAATTTTATTTATGAAACCACTCAAAATTTTATTTACTTACTACATTTCCCTTATCATCAACTATTACATCTTGAGTCACATCACTATTTTTTACACTGATGATTACATTTCGGAAAACATTAGAAAATTCTGCTGGATCCATAACAACTGATCCTCTACGATCAACTTCCTCTTTGCTAACACCAACTTCTGAAATCGACGGACCAGGATCAACATCACTAGTGTCATCACCATCTCTGCGTACATCAATCTCTGACAAACTCAGACGACCTCTGAGTTCATGAATAACTGAACCACTTTCCCCATGGAAGCGGAAAGAGGCTTGGCGAGGCATTATTTAGCTTATTTAGTGATTAACACTTAACTTACACAGGTGTGAATGTTGTTAGTCGAGGCTTTATATAGGTGGAGGTCACACCAGCTGGGGGGGGGGGGCGCTATATATAATATTACTAGCGCCCCCTGTAGAAATTGTACCCGTTAGGCAATTTCACCCGTTGATGGATGTACGGATGGTGACGTGTACGGTGGAGATTAAATCCGTACTCACACCAAATAGTAATTACTATTTGGGATGAGTAGACGGGGCTTGGTGTGAGTAGATGTGGCCATCTGGCCATCTGCACACTCACACCCACGAACATCTTCAAATTCTAAATCATTCTACAATTTAATTTATGGTTAAGATTAATTTAATTAAATAACACTTATTCTTAATACGTCTTGATTAGTACATAATTAAATTAATCATAACTAATCACTAGTCCCACATAATTTAATTAGTCTAATTGACTTCCATTAGAACCCAATTAATTATATTTAAATTTATCATTCTGAATCAGGTTTTTAATCAAACTCCAAAAAGGCTCCAAATATTAAATTAAACTTATTTCCATCTTCAATTTTGGTTTCTTAAATCATTAAGGCTTTCAATTTCATATTAAACTTCTAAATCTTCATCAAGAAATTACATATTCAATTGAACACCTCATAAATAAATTTAATTCATAATAATCTTAATTCACAATTCTCATAACTTAATTAACTCCAATTCGGACCCAATTAACCAAATCTCAATTTTATAAATCTGAATCGAATATTTAATTAAACTCCCATATGGTTCAATACTCGAAATTAAAATAATTCAATTCACCATTTGTACTCTCTTGAGCCATTTAGGCTTTTAATTTCTAATTCCCAAAATAAATCCTGAATAGAGTCGTATACGAATCAGTCTCTATAATTTTCATGAATCCCTGATTAAATTAGAATAATTGACAATTAAAATTCAAATCTCCTTAATTAATTAAGTGCTAATCATTATACGTGGTGGGGACGTTACAGATAAAATTGTAATAATACATATTTTAAAATTGTAAAGAAATGAAAATGTTGTGTAAATAGGTCGCTGTTTATTGTCAAGGAAAGTCAGGCAAAAAACTATAATTTTAAAAATCATAAAGGCAGTTTGTAATTTAAATAAACTAGATTTATCATTTTTTTATATTATATTTAGGTAATGTTTGGTTTATTGGAATAGAATGATATGAGATGACAAATAAAGTATAATGTAAGAGAAGGTAAATATATCATTTTTGAATATTAGAATGAATAAATTCTAGACTGAAAATTAACCATTAATGAGATACTTTTAAGTTTGGAAAATGTTGTGTTGACAATATGGAAATGGACTTTATAAATAAGTAGAAAATATGGAAATTTAATTAAAAATAATAGTAATACTAAAATAAAAATGGCACAACCAAGGCAAAATCAATGGAAAAAAGGTGCCCTCACGCAGGATCGAACTACGGACCTTCAGTTTAGAAGACTGACGCTCTACCGCTAGAGGTGTAAGGCTCTACCACTGAGCTACAAGACCATCAATAATTATTTCTATAATTTACATTGGCAACCCTTGAAATTAAGAAAAATTAAAATAAGCTCAACAAATTATACCAATCTCCATTTAATAAGGTTAAGGCTACGTGAAGTTATGCAGATGATTTATAAACAGATAAGCAAATAAGTAAAGGTAAAATATCAATTTCAGTATTAAAAGAAAGATAATATAATTTTGCTATTAATACAACAACCAAATTATTAATAAAAATGTGTAAAATGTTCTGTGAATTAAAAACTAAAATGAAATCAATGTAATTATGCTAAATTAGTAAGGTCAATGTATTTTTTTTTTTTTCAAATTTCAAGAAATATCAATTTAATATGGAAGGTATTTGGATCAAGCCCATACCACCTGGGAACAATAAGATTGCCAAAAGAAAAAAAAATGATCAAGCTGACACATTTATCTTCAAAGTTGATTGAACAGTGGGTAAACTGAATTTGATCAAATAGTGGGCTATCATTGTTTTTATTTTATTATTTTTTATTTGTAACGCCCTCAAAATAAACCCATAATATATAACAGTAGCATGCATTGATAAAAGAAAACCAATCATTATCTCATTCATCAGAGTATCATTATTGAAGGATATCACATGTAACATCAAAATAAATGCCCTATGGGCTTACATCTTTCCAAGCTTAACACTTGGGCACAAAATATGAGTATTAACTCAACTACAAATTCAGCCCTTGGCCTGAGTTTACATGTAATATCAAATAAACTGAAATAACAACTAATCTAAACAGAGTCTTCAACTCTAAATCCTTCTAAGCTAATTCCTTGAAGGTAGCACATCACCTGGACCTGAAAATGATGTTCCCGTATAGGGTAAGCCACAGTCCAATAGAAATATACTAAACCAAATATAAGCATTGAATAAAGCAATAGCATTCAATAGATGGACTACGCAAAATATCAGTTTCATCATCATACAGTTTCATGACACTAAAGTCCATGACACGTTTCACTTTCCATTATTTATTCAACTTTCCATTTATACAAATATGGCTCAGAACCTGGCCAAATAATTCAACCGAGATTACATCTCTTATTAACAATATTTCCAATTCAATTGGGATAACAAATCAAGTTAAACATTTCTTATATCATGATGGATACACATGTTGGTGTTGTATCCACCTCAACCAAAATTCACTTCCATACTTCCCAATTGATACACATTTTAGTGATGTATCAATAACATGTAAAAACACTTCCATAAATCAATAAGCACACATATTAGTGGTGCTAATGGAGTCCATCCCCTATCTCCTCCCAAACAATATCCGGTTTAGGAGTTCATCCCCTATCTCCTCCCAAACCGTGGAGTACATCCCCTATCTCATCCCAAACAATATGCATATACAATGTATTAAATACTTGTCATATACAATACTCAATCAATACACGTATTTTCTGTATTAATTCAACAGTCAAAATCAATGACTTAACCAATGTGATTAGTTTCAGTTTTCCCTAATCCACATGCAATGTCTACAACAATCACGACTATCCTCCACCGATAGCCCAAAACAGTTATTTCTAAACAGGAAATAAATGTATCAACAATTATAATCTCAACATTTCAATAGGCGAGTGATTAAATTATCCAACTACACCATTTAAGCTTATAATTCCCCAATTTTCCTTAAATTAATTATACAAATTAATTTATTAAAACAACTAGGGTTTTTCCCAAAATTACCAAATAACCCCCAACATATCAAAATACCAAAACTTAGAACAAAACTTATAATATGGAGTAGGAAATCCCTACCTCGAAGTAAATAACCCGAATGGAGGAGACAGAGATAATGACCCAAAATCCAAAGTGCTCCAAACCGCCAAACGCTTAGATTAATACGAAGCTCTCGACTCACTCTATCTTTTTAATAAAGAGCCTAGGGTAGAAACACCCTAAAAAGAGATGAAACCTAAGAGAGAAGGTGAGTGGAGGGAGAGAGAAGTCGGACCTAGGGTTTTGGAATCAAAAAGAGGATGAAAAAGTGTTTTAAAACCCGCTGCTGCCTATTTAAACCTGACAGGCTCGCTCGAGCGAAGACTTGGTCGCTCGAGCGACCAGACACAAGAAATCCTCGTTCGAGCCAAGAATGCAATGCTTCAGGTCTGCAACCCAGAAGCACGCTCGAGCGACAGAATACGCGCTCGAGCGAAGAACTCGAAAACATACACCTCGCTCGCTCGAGCGAAGAAAAGCTCGCTCGAGCGAAGAAACACAGCTCTCAGGTCTATACTAGACGCAATCGCTCGCTCGAGCGAAGAAACCCTGGCTCGAGCCACCAGACACAAAACTCTACTCTCGCTCGAGCGACCAAACCCTAGCTCGAGCGAAGGACCAAAAACAAAAACTCGCTCGAGCGACCAAATCCTCGCTCGAGCGAAGGTCCAAAATTCTGGACAGCAACACTTGGTTTCCAAACCCAACCAACCTGTAACAAACTTGCCCAACACATCCTATAACTCAAAAAGAGAAGATAAAGGACGACAATAACAATTATACAATGATAGGATCCACGGAACCTAAGTCCAGATACAACAACCAAATGGGAAAAGACCGGGGTCGCTATAACCTCCCCTCCTTAAAGAATTTCGTCCTGAAATTAAGCATAAGTTTTTCAAAAACAGGTTTTTCTCAAATTCCAACAATATGACAATTCAATAATAAACAACTTGACCCAACATCGGTCATTTCATCTCTTATCAAGAGGCATATCACAATATATATATATATATCAACTTGCATTATCAATATGCAATTTCCTTTCAATTTCAACAGTTTTCATATACGTGATTCCCATTTCCATATCATATTCAATTTCATGATATAACTCCAATTCTACCATATATTAACATATGCAATGTTCCATTAAACTTCCATTATTAGGCAAGTTTCAAAATTCTTCCTTTAAACCAAAACATTTTCAATGTTTTACAACTTAAGACATATATGAAGCTCTTAAGTCCAACAATATTACGAAATCTAAATACAAGATTACATATCAACAAACATGTCTGGATATTTCTCGCGGACTTCCAACTCACGTTCCCAAGTGGCTTCCTCCACCCCGTGATGTTTCCACAAAACCTTTACCAAAGGGATGGTCTTGCCTCGCAAAACTTGATCCCGTCTATCCAAAACCTGAACCCGTCTCTCCTCATACGAGACATCTTCGTCAACCTCTAAGTCGGTCCAGTCCAACACATGTGATGGATCCGGCTCATACTTCCGAAGCATACTCACATGAAACACGTCATGAACTCCGGATAACTGTGGCGGCAAAGCTAAACGATATGCAACCTCGCCAATCCTCTCAAGGATCTCAAAAGGACCAATAAACCAAGGGGACAACTTCCCGCTCTTTCCAAACCTCATCAATCCCCGCCTAGGTGATATTTTCAGAAAGACATGATCACCTACCTCAAACACCAAAGGTCTCCTCCTACGGTCGGCATACGATTTTTGACGACTCTAGGCTGTAACAAGCCTCCTACGGATAAGCTCAACTTTCTCCGTCGTTTCCCTCACCAACTCTGGACCCAACAAAGGTGCATCACCCACCTCGCCCAACAAACTGGAGACCTACACGGTCGGCCATACAAGGCCTCAAACGGTGCCATACCGATACTAGACTGGAAACTGTTGTTGTAGGCAAACTCCACCAAAGGCAAGTGCCTCTCCCACGACCCATTAAAGTCAAGAACACAACCCCGAAGCATATCCTCAAGGATCTGAATAGTACGCTCGGACTGCCCGTCAGTCTGAGGATGATAAGTCGTGCTAAAGGTCAACTTAGTGCCTAAGGCACTCTGCAAACTCTGCCACAACCTAGCAGTAAAACGAGGATCTCTATCTGAGACGATCGTCACTGGGACCCCGTGCAACCTCACTATGTCCCGAATGTACAAGTCGGCAAGATGATCTACCGAATCTCTCACGCGCATAGGAATGAAGTGCGCCGACTTAGTCAACCGGTCTACAACCACCCAAATAGCATCACTACCCCGCTGAGTCCTCGGAAGACCTACAACGAAGTCCATAGTGACATGCTCCCACTTCCACTCGGCAATAGGCAAGGGTTGTAACAAACCCGCTGGCCTCTGATGCTCGGCCTTCACTTGCTGACAAGTAAGGCACTTGGACACGAAAGCTGCCACATCTCTCTTCAAACCCCGCCACCAAAACTGGCGACCCAAATCCCGATATATCTTAGTGCCTCCCGAATGCACCGCAAGGCGTGAATGATGAAACTCTCGGAGTACCTCCTCTCGGCAAGACTCCGGCACAAACAGACGGTCTTGGTATCTCACACTCAGGTCGGGATACACCGTCAAACCTTTCTCAACCTTCCCATTGGAGATCTTCTCTCGAAGAGATTCCACCTCAAGGTCACCTCTCTGTGCCTCTAATACTCGAGTCACAAGTGTAGGCTGTGCAACAACAGAAAACAAGGCCGCAGCCTCAACGAATTCGCCCAGAAGCAAATCAAACTCCCCAAGTGCACCCAACATCTCCATTCCCGGATGGCTATACTAGCTACGTCACCAACAGATTTCCTGCTAAGGGCATCGGCCACCACATTGGCCTTCCCCGGATGATAATGCAACTCGAAGTCATAATCCTCAATGAACTCCATCCACCTCCTCTACCTCAAGTTCAAGTCTTTCTGTGTAAACAGATATTTCAGACTCTTATGATCCGAGAATACCTCGAATCTCTCACCATAAAGGTAGTGCCTCCAGATTTTCAAGGCAAAGATCACAGCTGCTAACTCTAGATCATGGGTAGGGTAATTCTTCTCGTGTATTTTCAACTGACGTGAGCCATAGGCTACCACTTTCCCCTCTTGCATCAACACACAACCCAAACCCTCTCGTGAGGCATCACAATAGACTGCTGTAGACGTCCCCGAACGCCCCGGGAGGGTAAGTCCCGTTCTGTTCATTTTGGGGTTACTACAGTTCGGACTCAAATTGTCACGGTTCTTAATCTTGAACCAAAGAGTCCAAATCCGACAAATCGTTTCGAGAAAAACAGATTTTTAGAAAAGAAGTGCCAAACATGGACTGCTTTGCCAGATACAGAGTCGCCACCTAAATATTTTTTAATAGGGAAATTTAGGAAACCCTGACTCGGTGCCAAAGGCCACGTGTCCGTCATCACCAAAGTTGCCTCGGCTCGGGAACTTGGGTACGATTAGGGAAGGTCAGCTATGAGCACCCCCTCTCTCCCGATCAAAGATCGGCCTCTACTAACCATGATATGAAGTTTTGGAAACATTGCGTGTCCTTATTCCGGTTATTAGCCTAGATTTACTATATGATGCGCACAGCATACAATTATAGACCAAATCGTAGGAATTGGAACAAATTCAACTCGCGGTTGTTTTTCAAAAATAATAAGAATTTGCCACTTCACAAGTGGGCTTAGGAAAAGAATATTTTACCACCTCAAAAGAGATTTTGCCACCTCAGTGGGCTTAGGAAAAGCAAAGAGATTTTGCCACCTCAGTGGGCTTAGGAAAAGGATATTTTGCCACCTCAGTGGGCTTAGTTAAATAGTTTCGTTGAATTTGTCCCAATCCAAACAAAAGTCCTCCATCCACTGGCATTCAAGCAGATATAGCAAATAAGCAATTAGCCTCATGGCAAGCATGCTAACATGGCAACACTCACACTCATGCAAAATGCTAAAGCATAACACTCACCGAGTACTCCGAGCCAAAATAGAAATCAGTTAGAAATCCATGCATGATCCTAACTATACAGAAATGCCTAATGCAACACATGCAAAATGCAACTATAGTAGGCTCGACTATTCTAGACATGGCATATGGAATGCTACAGCTAACAAGTATTCAATTTGGAATTGAAATACAAATGCAGTTAGTATGATGCGTCGAGCCCGGTGCATGCAAAACAGATGAATGAATGCAAACATGCTATCATATTGTATGCTAATTAAAACATGCCCTAATCTAACCATCATAAGCTGGTAAATAAAAGGGAGAAAGACATGGGGTTGGAAGACATACATCACACTCACGCACACTTATTACAATTGTGCCCTCGCTCGGAGGGTCCGAATAAATAATACAGAACCCTAATTAATTAACAAATTAATCTAGGAAAATGGTAAATTGGCATGCAAGCCAGGGACTGCCTCGACTCTGCTCCGGATGATGAATGATGCATGTTCGGGTTGCCTTGTGCGGAAATCCACTGCGATGCCCTGATTAGCCTCTGTTTGCAGTTGTTTTTGGAATGCGTGCCAAGCTCCGGAAGGCTGCTGATTCTTGATTTGCTGCAACAGAGAGCAACAAAGGGGCATGGCAAAATATTTTCACATATGTATGCATGACTACTCTTCAGGGAGTGTAGTCCTCGATCCTCGTGCCACCAATCACGCATATCGATGCATGATGGCCGAGCAGTCGAATTGCACGGCTCAATATGAAATGAATGCACATGAAAACACAACAAAGCCTAGACTCCATCATGGATAATCCGGAGTATCGGCGACTAGGAATTGAGACACGTTCCGTCTCTTGGAGTACGAAATGTCCCTCGTTTCCCGTGCTTGGGCTAACTCTTATCCCAAACATAATGCAATATGCATGATATGCATGAATGCGACTAACATACAACCTAGCATACACAATGCTATGAAATGGCATACACGATGCACGAGGTAACATGGCATACACAATGCGCTAACATACAACCTGGCATACACAATGCTATGAAATGAAATGGCATACACAATGCATAATGGACTTACACCAACACGAGTGGACCTCAGCCACACTCACATCAGTAGCCATTAGATGAAAATGAGACACTCGAAATGCGTACACGCGTGCACGCAAACCGAGGACCGAACCTAAGGCACGAATGCCACTCTACCAAAGCATGGTAAGGCATGGAACATGATATGCAAACATGCAAATTTCACCACTCAAACATGATACTAAACAGCCCCGAAACATGGAGATATGGCACCCGATGCATGGCATGAGACCCGAAACTCAAAATTAGGCACATGGAATGACTTATAGCTATACAAAGCATGCATTATTTGATCATGAAGCATGAAGACAGAGTCAAGGCAGTCCCAAAACATGCATTTTTCCAGTTTAAAGCATGGCCAAAAAGTGCTAGCAAGATGGGCTAAAGTAGCATGCAACTTTGACTAGCAAACATGGTTTACATGGCAAGTATATGATGCACATAGAATCTCACCAAATCATTAAAAATCAGTGAATAAATCATGCCAAAACATGCCTAAATAACCATGGAAATGCAGCCAATGCATATCAAAATGAGGGGCTCCTTTAGATGGCCATGTAAGGAGTTATTAGGCACATAACGGATAGACAAGTAGCATGACATATACAACTCTGAAAATCAAATATGATAGTCCTGAAACTCACCAAATTGGCCCTGGAAAGTGACTTTAAAGCATGCAAGATGGGGGCCCTTTGGAAGGCCAAAATGACCACCAAACAAGTCAAGGTGAGAGGGGGTCACCCCCCTCTGATTTGGAGGCTCAAAATAGTGGCCAAGCCACTGAAAATCCACTGGATTTTAGTGGCTAATAGGCCAAACAAAGCATGCAACAATGGCTAGGATGTAAGGCTCAAAATGGGAGGCAACTAAGCATACAAGATAGCATATGACCTCAAACCAAAATGGAACCTGAATGAAACATGAAGATGATGTCAAAACAAGCCTTTTTCCAGTTTACAACATGCCTCAAAAATGAATACAAATAGGGATAATCTATCATGCAAAAATGGCCCTAAAAGTGAGAATAGAGACAAGGGACAGAAGCTGGCCCCAAACGGCAAAGAACCTTTCAACAAAGTTGAAGAGGGGCTCAAAACAAGGCACTTTACAGTTTACATCAAGCCACGAAAATAATCACAAGTAGGCCTAAAATATCATGCAAGAAAAAGGTCTAAAAGAGGGATAAAGAGGCAAGTGGTAGCTGCTATCCTCAAACAGAGGAGAACCCTTCAACAAAGTTGAAGAGGGGCTCAAAAAAAGCCACTTTACAGTTTATGGAAAAGTCCAAAACAGGTCACAAATAAGCCTAAAATACTATGCAAAAATAGGCCTAAAAGAAAGTTAAAGAGGCAAGTGATGGAAGGAGACCTCAAACAGAGAAAGACCCTTGATCAAACATGAAAAGGGGCTCAAAATATGATCATTTCCAGTTAGGGTCGGAGCCCAAAAATGCTTGCAAGAAAGGCTTATAAATGAAACAAGAAAAGACTAGTTTAGGGGAAAAGTGTGCTTACCCTTGAAGAACAAGTCTTTAGCAGCCTTTTGGTCTAAAAATCTGAGCTTCCAACCTCTGAAGATCAGCCTCAAGGTGTTTGAATGAGTGATGGAGGTCTTGTGCTATGAGGTGTAGTGCAAAAATGCAAAGAAATCCAACTTCCAAGCTCTAACCACAAGTAATATAAAGAGAGAGGAAGCTTTTTTGCCTTCAAAAGCTCAGAACCTGGTATAAGGAAGAAGCCTCTTCCTTATATAGAGGAATGCAAGGCTAAAGCTTCTTGAACAAGTTTTTCAAGAGCTTCATCCCTCCATACACGTGTATGGAGGGTAGATATGAGGATTCCAGCTGGTACAAAATATCTTCCCGGAAACTAGCTGAGAAAGGGGGGGTGCCGGCCATCAACAATGGCCGGCAGTGCCACACTGATGGCCGGCAGGTGTTCACCAGTAGCCGGCAGGGGCCAAGCCATGGCCGGCAGTGCACCACAAGGGCCACTCTTAAAGGACCAGGTCAGGGTCCAAAAATGAGGCAGAAAGGATACAAGGTCCGGGAAACCCGGAAACCCGAACCGGTGATGTTCCGCCGCGACAGTCGAATGCTGAGCGAGCAATCGAACTAGTTGTTGGGTGTACCTACAAGCACAACCAAGTCTTGAGGACGGTCAAAAATGGGGTGTCTACAGTTTCCCCTCTTTGACAAAACTCAGCAGTCACAAAGTGACGGGAGTGAGTGTCAAAGCCCAGAGACGACCCATTTTTGACAAGGCCGAAGACTCAGACAAATAATTAGTATAAGCATGCAGGGATGAGCCCGAAGGCTGGGGCAAAATGCAAATGATATGCAAGATGCGAGATTTGACTAACAATCATGCCAAGAATGCTGTAATGAAGCAAGACATGCAACAGTTTTAAGCAAGTGAACACGAATCCAACTACACTACAATGCAGAACGGATGTAAAAGAATTATGCAATTCTTACCACGTTTCACACGGAGTGAATACAATACCTGTACGGCTCGTCCGGTTGCACCGGCTTCAAATGAACCGTACATACAATATCGTGCCTGAAAAAAAATGAACTTAACAGGTACAATATCGTTAGGAATATGCATAACAATGCATTTGAAAAGTGCGTGACAACGCATGTGATGTGTGAAATGAGAATTGAACACATGTAAGTAAAGCGTGCGCGACAACGCGTGCAATGTGTAAAGCAGGAATTCAAAATACACATGTAAGTAAAGCATGCAGTCACGCAGGCAATGTGTAACGAAGAGCTTGAAAATACACATGTCAGTAAAGCATGCTGTCACGCAGGCAATGTGCAATGAAACTTGAAAATACACATGTAAGTAAAGCATGCGGTCAACGCGTGCAATGTGTAACGAAGAACTTGAAAATACACATGTCAGTAAAGCATGCGGTCAACGCGTGCAATGTGTAACGAAACTTGAGAATACACATGTAAGTAAAGCATGCGGTCAACGCGTGCAATGTGTAATGAAACTTGAAAATACACATGTCAGTAAAGCAAGCGGTCAAAGCGAGCAATGTGTAACGAAACTTGAAAATACACATGTAAGTAAAGCAAGCGGTCAACGCGAGCAATGTGTAACGAAACTTGAAAATACACATGTAAGTAAAGCATGCGGTCAACGCGTGCAATGTGTAACGAAACTTGAGAATACACATGTAAGTAAAGCATGCAGTCAACGCGTGCAATGTGTAACGAAACTTGAAAATACACATGTAAGTAAAGCATGCGGTCAACGCGTGCAAAGTGTAACGAAACTTGAAAATACACATGTAAGTAAAGCAAGCGGTCAACGCGTGCAATGTGTAACGAAACTTGAAAATACACATGTAAGTAAAGCAAACGGTCAACGCGAGCAATGTGTAACGAAACTTGAAAATACACATGTAAGTAAAGCAAGGGATCAACGCGAGCAATGTGTAACTTCCTGTAAGAGCGCATAACGATGTTTGATAAAGAGAATGCATGACAATGCATAATAGGGATAAGGAAATGCATGACAGATGCGCATGACGATGCGCGGTAAGGAGAATGCACAGCAATGCATGATAGAGAAAATGCATGTCAATGCATAATAGATGCGCATGACGATGCGCGATAAGGAAAATGCATGACAATGCATAATAGTGCGCATGACGATGCGCGATGAGGAGAATGCATGACAATGCATGTAAAGTGCGCATGACGATGCGCGATAAAGGGAATGCATGACAATGCATATAAAGTGCACATGACGATGCACAATAAGGGGAATGCATGACAATGCATGATAGAGAAAATGCATGTCAATGCATAATAGATGCGCATGACGATGCGCGATAAGGAAAATGCATGACAATGCATAATAGTGCGCATGACGATGCGCGACGAGGAGAATGCATGACAATGCATGTAAAGTGCGCATGACGATGCGCAATAAAAGGAATGCATGACAATGCATGTAAAGTGCTCATGACGTTGCACGATAAGGGGAATGCATGACAATGCATGTTAGAGATATGCAAAACAATGCACGTAAACTAGATTGATATTTGCTGTCACAAATGAATGCTAATTGATATTGACAAAAGAGAAAGATGCTTAATAAAGACATCTCCTCCGGTTTACCTCTCGGAGGGTTTGGGCTGCGTTAAAAGGCTACGCCTCGCGCGCATTGATGGTTGTAAGCCATCGTATATTGAAGGTATGATTCCTGAACTCCCACGGAAGCGTTTCGAATCAAGCTTTGAGTATTCCACAGGATTGTTGGGACCCGGGGACAAATACCAAGAGTCAAATATGCAGGAAAGCTGGAAAAGACTTTCTGGTCACCAGGGACAACCGCCGGCCATCACCGGCCATCAGCATCAGCCGCCGGCCATCGACAGCACACTGCCGGCCATCGATGTGCCACCGCCGGCCATCGGTGGCAGATTGGGGCAAACTTGGCTTGCAAGCCGTGGGTCTTTAAATTGGCTCAAAATTACTTCATTTCCTCACAAATCTTCCCATAGAAATCACTTTTCTTCCTTCCTAGGTGTACCTTCTCTCTAGATTCGCGCATTCTACGCGTTTCCCAACACCTATTCAACTTTACATCGCGAAGGATTCTTGATTTCCTTTGGTTTGAACCGATCAGAAATTGCATCCGAGGCTTCTTTCACTTTCACATTTTCCGCATTCAATGATCATTTCCCCCGATCTTCTCTCGAGGTTAGTTCACTTTTCCGGGTTTTTCAACTTTTCTTGAATTTTCTCTCTCTTAGGGTTTGAGTTTATTCCAAATTGCATTATTTTGCCCATTTTTGCTTATTTTTGCATCATTCCTGTGCATCCATCTCAGATGGCTAACAATGTGCCTCATGGCGAGGGCTTCCCGGCACTCCCTCCAGTAGAGTTGGCGGTGGAGTTTGCGGTTGAGCCAGAGGTTGAGCCTCAACCGTTACCATTGGACGTACGTCCCTTCGACCCTGTGGTATACCATCCGGAGACTCACATCATTCCGATGGCGAGAGGTATCCATATTTTTACAGATTTTGATGAGGACGTGCCAGACGACCTCTTATTGAGGGAGCCGATGTCTCACTTGTCGGCCATTACTGTGGAGGTACCATCTCTACCCTTTGTGTAGTATTACTTTCGAATACCTGCATCTCTTTGCACTGTTTCGATCTGATTACATCACCTGCTTTGATCTGACTGTATTTCATACTTTGCTGATCTGCACTTGACTGCACCTTACACCTTACTACCCTGCATATACTGTACATAACTGCATCTGATGCATCACTATTCTGAATCTGAATGCATCTTTAACACATCATTGCTCCGGATGCGACTGTATCTTCAATGCACTGCCACTCTGAGCCGAATTGTATTTTCAACACACTGCTGATCTGATTCGAACTGTGCTGGTTTGGCTTAAAGCTGCGTTTTCAATATTCCCCTGATTTGATTTTGAAAGTGCATTTTCAATACACTGTTGATCTGATTTGAACTTGTATTTTCAATACACTGTTGATCTAATTTGAACTTGTATTTTCAATACACTGTTGATCTGATTTGAACTTGTATTTTCCACAGGAGAGATCTCGCTCCTTCTGAGGCTACGGCGCTACGACCGCTCGTGACTGGTACAATGTGCTCCCCACGGGGGTCCGCCGAATTATCGACGAGACTGGCTTCGGCATATTTTGTCGCGGGCTGACGCGAGTTACAGCGAGTCGCCCTCTCTTGGGGGCTCTGGTGGAGAGGTGGTGGGACACCACCAATTCCTTCCATTTTTCCACAGCAAGGGAGATGACCATGACCCCTTTTGATTTTGCTATGATCACCGGTCTGGGAGTGGGAGGTGATCCGATCCCCTTAGATCCCGACATGGGGGAGTGAGTGGCTGCATGGGAGGTATTACTTGGGGCACGTCCCCTTGCGCGAGCGGGCATGGTTAGATACTCTTGGTTTGAGGAGCAGTTCCGCGGAGAGGATCCTCAGACTGATGAGGGAGTGGAGCAATGCCAGGGGCTTCCTCCTATTCCTTTTTGGTACCACCTTGTTTTCGAACAGGTGGAATACCGTGGGTTTGTACTTCTTGAGCGCCTTGGTAGTGCTTCCGCGGGTCCGTTCCTACAATTGGAGCGCAGCCGGCCTCACTACTCTTTATGGGTACATGAGCTCCACTTCTCGGATGCGTGGGAGATTGATCGGAGGCTATTGGCGAGCTTGGGAGGTACATGACCCAGTTCCCTTTTCATACTTTGCTTAGCCTTTACATTTTTGCTTTGTTCAACATTTGTGTTCTCTGTACTCACTGTCATACCATATGCTTTCTGCTTTGCATTTTCTGTACACTATACATGCTGCATTCTGCACACTATACACTGCACATTGCTCATGGTACACTGCACACAAGGTTTAATGTTTGCCCGTCTAGGCCTGCATCTGTTATGTACAATACTGCATTCTACATTCTGCTTTCTGCATTCCTGTTCATGCATTGTACTGATCACCTCTGTTCAACAGCTTTGGGTATATGCATACTTCCCGACGTTAGCTCCAAATCCGGTGGAGGAGACGGCAGTGACGGTCCCATTTTCTGAGGTGTATGACGGTCCGCTCCGTCGTAGGACCCAGGAGAGTTTCATGTTCTTCCGGCAGTATTTTGACACAGTCACGACGCGTGAGGTAAGTCTGCAATAAGGTTATTTTGAGTAAACCGATGCACCTGCCTTAGTTATTTAACGACTGATCATCTTGTTGATTCTCTTTCTCAGATTACATGGCGGCCATGGGAGGTGATTCCATCAGGACTCCGAGATCAGTATCACACTGCCCGAATCTTGTCTCAGTACCGTATCCTCTTCGAGGGACCGATCTGTCGGGCCTGGTTTCTGAGTGAGCGCTTTGTGCGCCAGAATTTGGGATTGCCTGCCCCATTTGTACCTATGGCGCCCCCACCATCGATGAGGGAGACACACAGGTTATCTGCTGACCAGGTGATCCAGTTCATGGTAGGGCTGGAGACAGATTCCTTCTGTGCCGAGGACGACTACACGGCCTTCATTTTGACACATCTGATGCCGCCTTTGACTGGTTCTCGAGGATGAGAGGGAGCGAGGGCTCCAGCTATGAGAGGTAGAGGCGGATCAGCCAGGTCTCGTAGGAGGCGAGGTCCTGAGGAGAGACAGGAGTCTGGATAGCCAGCGTTGCCTGCTACTATGACACTTCGGGGGCGAGCTGGAGAGATTTATCAGGTTCCTTTTGCTCCTCCTCCAGCTGGTCACGAGCTTATCGGAGGTTACGGCTCGACTCCGGTATGTGCTACACTATTTCCCCTTTGTACTGTTATTTGATTTCACTTGATATTCTGCAAAGTATTAATGATTTCAACCATTTCTGTAGGCTCCCATTGAGTACACTCGTCAGTCTTTGGCGATGACGGCTTCAGTGATGAGGATGCTGCAGACGAGCATGGACCTACTTGGTATTTATGGCATTCCGGTAAGCTCATTCAAACTGCTTTGATTTGGAGTCTTTTCTTAACACAGCATCATTTGCATAGCTTGCACACTGCCTTTATCTGATGCATTGTTCCCATACCCCATTCATGGCATGCATTCACTGCAAATCATTCACTATTCACAGTACAACATTTTACTGTGTCTGATATACACTGGTTACTAATGCATTTCGGGTGGATTGTCCTCTTTCAGATTCCTTTCTTGCCACCAGGCCCATCGGGTGTTCCAACAGGAGCAGGGACAGGTCCTTCAGCACCTCCTCGAGCAGCAGAGGGAGCAGGACGAGGGGCTAGTTCACGAGGGCCTGCCTCAGATGATGACGAGTCTGACGAGGAGGCGATGAGTCCGCAGTCAGAGTCGGAGTCAGATGCTGATGGTAGAGATCCTGGACCTTCATCCAGGAAGAGGACTAGGACAGATTCCCGTACCTGAGGCCACCGGCGCTGATCCGGACATTTTGCTACCTGAGAGACACTGATCTCCTTTTGTTTTATTTTCCTTTTTACTAGTAGTTTTGCACATTGCTGGTTTATTTTGGAACCAATTACTTTTGTAAAAAGGAAAGCTATGATGGAATGAAAACAACCCTTTTGTTGGAAAAAGTGTTTCATTTGTGCATTCCATGCATCGCATCGTATCGCATCGCATCACTTCGCTTTACACAACGATGTAAATGAAATCACAGTTTTATTTTGAAAACCAAACGCTCAAATTGCACTAGTCAGGTAATGAATCGACTAAAAACAAAACAACTCGATAAACAAAGCAAAGCTTAACAAATTTACAACTCGATAAGCAAATTGCAACAACTCGATGAATGAAAGGAAGATAATTACAACCTAACATAAAAAAGGAAACTAATACATCTTAAACAAGACACGACAGAGTCCAACAGGACAAAAACAAGACCTTGAAAGACACAAAGAAAAGGACTCAAGTAAATAACTAGGTCTTCAGTGAGGGAGACAAGGGGCAAAAGGGAAGCACTGCCGGCCACCGCCGGCCATCACTATCAACCGCCGGCCATCGACAGCACACTGCCGGCCATCGATGGCAGACTCTCCGAAATGACGACACCTATCCTCCACTCACTACCTTATCTTCTATATGAGTTCCAACTTCGGGATTTTCTTCATTTCAGCTCAAATTTGCACCAAATGGAAGCATTCCTTGCTCAAAACCTCACAAATTGGATTGCCAACTTGGATGGCTCGGAAAAGCTGAATTTTGGGGCTTCGGCTTGAATGCACTATTTGCTGAGTCGCACTCCGCTGCACACTTCCTTTCCTCCATGCCGCGGCAAGATTTTGGAACCCAGTAACGCACGTCTTTAGCTTCAGCAAGCAAGAGGTATGTCCAACTTTCGAAGATTTTCAAGTTTTGATGGAATCTGAACGTTATGAAGAGATCTTGCCTTAGTTTCACTTTGGCCACGCCCAAGCTTTAGGAGAGATGTGCGGGCTCACCACGCATGACGCTCGGTCTCTGATCTGCAACGGGGAACTAGATATCTTCGGCTTGGTTCATCGCTTTTCTAAGGCCGGTAACCGTGGCGACCATTATTGGCAAGGTTTTCGGCGACACGCCCTTTGCTTGTGTATGTTATCCCACTTCTTGCTTGCCTCAGGCCTTAGCGGATCTAACATTCGTCTGATTGAAGTTGCTCAAGGCTTGAAGGAAGGAAAGAGCTGCATTACCATGGCACTGGCCGAGACACTGATGGGCTTGGATACTTTCCATCGTCGGGAGACGACCAGATTCGCAGGGAGTCCACTACTGCTACAGGTAATGTTTCCCACCCAATCTCACATATGTATTGCTCGCATCACTCAGCCCTCAGGCTCAGTTTTTCTCACAAAACCCTTTACTTACTTTTCTTTCATCGTACATCTCTCTATTCTTTATTCTCTCATTTTTCATCCCTCCCCATATATGGTTGATGGATAAGTTGCAGATTGTGGACTCTTGCCCAACCTACTCAGCACGCGGCTACTTTTTCCGACAACGGCTAGTCAATGCCCTTGATGGGAGATGGTGGTTCGACTGGATGTGCAATTTGTCCGCAGATCGCATCGCTTGGCGCTGTCCTTGGCTCAATCTTCCGACAATGAGCTATAGCATGACCCGTCAACCCGGGATTCAATTGATTGGCATGACACACTGTGTCTTCTACTTCCCATTCCGTATCCGGCGCTAGTTCGGCCATGATCAGACTTGCCCGCCAGAGGAGATAGAATACCCGGCTGCATTCCCGGTTCGAGGCGCACAGCTTGCCCGATATGCCACAGCATGGAGGACTAGAGAGCTCCTGGCCCCCACTCCCGCTTTCAGTTGCACTTTATCTGATGAGTGCCTGGATTGGATCAACGAAGAGGCACAGGAAGGGCCCACTTTGGCATCAGAGGCTTCGACCAGCTCTGGGAGGGGGCGCAGGGACACCTGACTTGAATATGTCCCGGATTTATTGCTTTATTAGTACTTTCAAGTTTTCGTCATGAATGTAATAAAAAACAACTTCAATTGTATGTAAGAGCAGGAGAACTCTGTTTTGAAATCAATGAAATTGAAGGTTGTGGTACTGAAATTTTCCGCTTTGGTCCAAAAATGGTCTTAGTTGTAAAAAGATTAATTTGAACAAAGTCAACTTTTATTAAAACTTTTCAAAACTATTTTCGATATGGATCAGAACTGGACACGCCTGAAATTTGTCACTGAGATGCACAACCCCGGATCCTAGCAACTGGAAAGTTGCCCCTAGTTTGAATGGTACCGTGGCACTTCCTGGCAACGGAAAGTTGCCCCTAGTCTGAATAGCACTGCACCGGAGATTACAATCAAAACTCCTGAATGCTGAATAGATAAAGATGACCGAGATGATCAGATGGACAAAGTTGATCGGGGAAAAGATTGTGGCTGAACTTCAGGATGAAGCTGCCTACGTATCCCAAAGATGGGAATCAAGCCTTACGTAGTTCAGGCCTAGGTTCGCTCGAGTATTTTCACTCTCCTTTTACGCTCTAACTTTTGCCAAGGCCGCCCTTTGCGGGTTTTCAACCTTGCGAGCTCAGTTTTTATAATTTCAAATTTTTTGTGCTCTGAGTTTTGCCTAGGTCGCCCTTTCGGGTTTTCGGCCTAGCGAGCCTCTCAGGGTAATTTTCTTCAACTTGTCCATGTTGATCGGTTGTGAAAACTCCAGGCCATCTAGATCCATCAGAACCACAGCTCCTCCTGACCAGATAGACTTAATGATGTAGGGACCAGTCCAATTGGGTCTGAACTTGCCCCTTGGGTCGTGATGGGAGCTCGGTTATCCTTGAGTACCAAATCTCCTTCCTTTAAATTCCTGGACTTAACCTTCTTGTTGAAAGCCCGGGCAATTCTGCGTTGATAACCTTGGACATGGTACAGTGCTTTCAGTCTTCTTTCATCAAAGAGCATGAGTTCCTCAAACCTGTTTTGCTGTCACTCTGCCTCGGCTATTTGACACTCAGCTAGCACTCGCAAAGACGGGACTTCAATTTCGATAGGTAGAACGGCCTCCATCCCATAAACCAATGAATACGGAGTCACCCCAGTAAAAGTTCTAATTGAAGTCCGGTAGCCCCACAGAGCAAACGGCAGCTTATCTGGCCAGTCCCGGTAGGTTTCCACCATCTTCTGCAGTATGTGTTTGATATTCTTGTTGGCAGCCTCAACCGCTCCATTGGTTTGCGGCCGATATAGAGACTTATGAAAAGCCACGTTGTATTTCTCCAACAAATCAATTACCTTTCTTGAAGTGGGAACCATTATCCGAAATAACCTCGTTTGGGACTCCATAACGATAGATGATGTTGTTTCTGATAAACTTTGCAACGTGCGAAGCCTTCAACACCGCATAAGATTGGGCCTCGACCCACTTCGTGAAATAATCTATCGCGACTAGGATGAACTCATGCCCATTCGACCCCTTCGGAGTGACAGCCCCGATCACATCAATTCCCCAACTGAAAATGGCCATGGCGAAGTCATATTGTACAGCTTCGACGGCGGAATGTTCATGCGATTTGCATGGATCTGACATTTGTGGCATCGCCGAACAAACCGATACAATCCTCCTCCATGGTGGACCAGTAGTAACCCTGCTGAGGATCTTCCGTGCTAGCATTACCCCATTCATATGCGCACCGCATTCCCTCCATGGATGGCTTCCATCAGACGCTTTGACTCTTCAGCATCAACACACAGCTTATGCATTCCCAGATGACCTCTCTTATACAGCTTACCCCCACAGATGATGAACTGAACGGCCATTCTTCTGATCGCCCTTTTATCTTTGGCATTTACCCCTGGCGGATATGCTTCCTTCTCCAAGAAATTCCAAATGTCGTAATACCAGGGGTTTTCGTCCTTGAACTTCATCTATAGCAGCAATCGACTCGTAGGCAGGTGCAAATTTCTGGTCAATGAATGACTGGACGCATCCGGACTCCACACGGGATGTCTATCATGAAGATAGAGTTGCTAAAGAATCTGCGAACCTGTTGTTCTCTCTTACTAGATGAGTGAAATTTAGCTTCTCAAACCGAGGAATTAACAAATCCAAGGTTTGGTGGTAAAGTATCATCTTTTCTTCCTTGACTTTCCAGTCTCCTTTTGCTTGAGACACAACAAGGTTCGAGTCCTCGATGACGTCCAACCGTCTTGCCCCTAATTCCAGGGCTGCCTCTAGACCGGCAATGCATGCCTCATATTCTGCTTCGTTATTCGAAACTTTGAATTGGAGTTTGAAGGCTAAAGGGATACGGGAATTGTCGGGTGCTATCAGCAACACTCCTATCCCATACCCGTGTTGATTTGACGCTCCGTCAAAGTACATCGTCCAAGTTTCATCGTCGATATGCAAAATCGCTTCATCTGGGAATAGGTACTCAACTGCTTCATCCCCTTCAACCGGGTGGTCGGCAAGGAACTCTGTCACCGCTCTCCCCTTCACTGACTTGCGTATCACGTATTTCAGATCAAATTCGGAGAGCAACAGTAACCAACGAGCTAGCCTACCCGTAAGTGCCGGTTTCTCGAAAAGATATTTGATGGGATCTAGTCGTGAAACCAACATTACGGAGTGAGCTAACAGGTAGTGTCGCAACTTCCTGGTAGCCCATACCAAAGCTAAGCAAGCCTTCTCCAGCGGTGTATAGCGAGTTTCATACTCTAGCATCTTCTTGCTAAGATAGTAGATGGCTCTTTCCACTTTGTCCTCTGATTCTTGCGCAAGCATGCAGCCCATTATGGTTTCAGTCATTGAAAGGTACAATATCAACGGTTTCCCCGGCTCTGGCGGTGACAACACGGGCGGGTTCTGTAAATATTCCTTAATCTGTTCAAACGCAGCTTGGCATCGGCCGTCCCATTGGAACTTCTTTCCTTTCTTCAGGAAACCAAAAAGTGTTCACAAGTCAAGGTTATTTTGAGATAAACCGTCTTATGAATTGCACTTTACCCAGAAAGCCTCGCATCTCCTTTTCAGTCCTTGGTTGGCATTTCTAGATGGCCTTGATTTTGGAAGGGTCGACCTCGATGCCCTTTGTGTAATCAGAAACCCCAGCATTTTTCCCACTGTAACACCAAATGTACACTTCTGAGGATTCAGCCGCAACCGAAATTCCTGATCCTTTTGGAAGAACTTTTGCAAGGCGGTGTAGTGGCCCTCTCTTTCTTTGGACTTGACAATCATGTCGTCCACATACACCTCAACCTCTTTGTGGATCATGTCGTGCAATATTGTGGTCGCAGCCCGTTGATAAGTAGCTCCAGCGTTCTTCAACCCAAACGGCATTACTCTGTAGCAATAGGTTCCCCACGGGGTGGTGAAGGCGGTCTTTTCCCGGTCTTCAGGTGCCATCACTATCTGATTGTAGCCTGAGAAACCATCTATGAATGAGAGCAAAGCATGCCCTGCTGTAAAATCCACCAACTCATCAATATGCGGTAGGGGAAAGTCGTCCTTCGGACTAGCTCTGTTCAAGTCCCTAAAATCCACGCATACCCGGATCCTTCCATCCTTCTTCGGCACCGAAACAATGTTGGCCAACCAAGTCGAGTATTCGGATACCAGCAGGAAACCTGCGTCGATTTGCTTGGTGACCTCTTCTTTAATCTTGAGAGCCCAGTCCGGGCAGATCCTTCTGAGTTTCTGCTTGACGGGTCGGGCCTCGAGGTCAAGGGGGATCCGATGCTGTACAATCTCAGGATTGATTCCAGCCATGTCTTCGTAGGACCACGCGAAAACATCTTTGAAATCTTTTAATAAAGTGACTAAGCGCTCGCGTTCCTCCGAAGACAACGTGGACCCGATCTGGACCAGCCGCGGGTCCTCCTCAGTACCAATGTTCACGGCAGTGATTTCATCAACTAACGGTTTAACAAATCTTTCCTGCTCCTGCTCAATTAAACGTTGCAAAACCGGAGGAACTTCGTCCTTGTCGTTTTCATTAAAGTTTTGAAAGTCTGAATTAATGCAATAAATCAAGGGCACAGAATAGTACTCAGAAACCACAGCTACTTGATTCTCATTAGGCACATTCAAATCATCCGATTCATTTACAACAGACTCAAATGAAAAGGAAAAAGACGACCTGGACAAGACTGTGGCATCCGGGTTATCACCCCCAGGAATACCAGACTCAGACTCAGACTCAGACTCAGTCGAGCTGGAACCTGATTCCGACTCACAAGACTCGGTGGAATCAGATTCCGGCTCACTACCTGACCCGGTGCTGCTGGACAAAAATCCCTCCTCGTATTGCCAAACGAGAGAGGGTGCGATAGATGCATCCAAAATAGTTGCTGGTAGGCCCACAGCCGTTTCATCCCCAATCATGGAAACCGAGAAGTTATCCCCCAAGCACTTATGGTCGATCGGAGGATCTGAAAGTAGACATGCCAATGTTACCCCCATTTCAATTTCAGCGCCCTCGGAGTCCACTGCCTTACACTGCTCAACCTCAGCTGATAGGTCTGTCTGCTCTGTGGCAACGTCATCCCCGGATAGTTGCAGATCGAAGAAAATCTCGAAACCTGGCACGTGCTTCTTCTCCGCGTTCAGCCACGGCTCTGGGAAGCCGCAAAATGGAAAGTCCTCTCCCTCCCGGACGAAGCGTCTGTTCAGGGTACCCTGAATGGGCCTATGCATCAGCTCGAAAGGCTTCCCAGCCTGCTTTGCTCTGGCTCTTCCAGCCATTTCTTTTCCCTTCCTTACCCAGTCCTCTTTGGCGGGCAGATAACCCAGTCCAAAGGTATGCGGGTTGTGTGGCACTTCGGCCAATGCTGCGACGCCTTTCCGGCCGCTCCTTCCTAATCCCATCCCGGGGATGTGTTGTAGCTTGTTCATGAGGTACACAGATTGAGCACTGACATACATTCCCTCATTAATAGCCATGATATTCTGCACAACTCGAGCCTCAGCCAGAGTAAACCCTGATAGGAACATATCCTCCGTGCCGTGCTCGATTTCCAAGACCGGTGTAGACACTTTTGGCGGCGGATGGATGGATGAATTTTCGAAAACAATGGCCACCCCCTTCCCGTGAGGGTACTTCAACATTTGATGTAAAGTGGAAGAGACTGCCTTCACCTGGTGCAACCACGCCCGCCCCAAGAGTAGATTGAAGGTTGCGGGAACGTCCAAGACATGGAATTCAATGTTGTGTTGTCCTGGACCAACCTGGGTCTGAATCTTGACAGTCCCCATCACCTCTCTGCTAGTATTATCATAGGCTCTGATCACTTGAGTAGTTGGCACGAAGTCCGCGGGCTTTAACCCGATTGCGTATGCTGTCCTTGACGGGCACACATTAATGGCGGATCCAGTGTCGACAAGAACCACTGGTACCCACTTGTCTCTACATTCCACAGAGATGTAGAGGGGTTTGTTATGATTTGCGCCCTCAGGTGGTAGTTCTTTGTCTGAAAAGGTTAACGTCGGGGAACCTCCTCCCGGAAAAACCAGTCCAACTAGTTGCTCAGGCGTGGTATCTATAGAGAGTTTAGCCTTGTCCATAGCTGAAAGGACAGCCTGCCTGTGTACTCTTGAAGCCATAAGCAGTCCCCAGATGGAGATGTCTGCTTGTATCTTCTTTAGTTGTTTGAGCACAGCTTCTTCTTCGATCTGCTTCTCTTTCTGTCTCTCGGCTTCCTTATCCTTCCCGGATGCCTCTGGCTGGTCTAGGTGCGGGGGCTTGAAATACCGCCCGCTTCTTGTCATGTGATCAACCTCATCGAGATACCAAGTGTTGTCTGGTTGATGGCTTCCCCAATCCTCGTTTGTGTGGGCAAGACATAAATCGTCATCTTCCCACCACATTCCATTAGCATTCCAAAGACACCTGTCTGGCTCCGGCATGGTTGTACTCGCGGTACCTTCAGCCCACATGCTCACAGCATCTTCGGTCCTTGTGCCCACAGCACTCTCAATCCCTTCATGGGCTTTGGCTTTCCGGATTCTCTCAGAATCCCAAATCTTTTCTTATTCTGCCTGCGTTAGCGCAGTTTGTTGTTCAGCTTCCGCTGCATTCACAATGTCTTGGTTCCGAGCGAAATTCTTCGTACCAACGTTCTCCGGCAATATGCTCTGACTTTCGGCCCTTCCGGCCACTATTGATACTCATGCCCCTGCCGGGCCCTGTTCTGATTGAAATTCTACAACATCCGGTTGATCATCCAGCCATCCGGTAGCTTCTGCCGACTCCTCATACTCAAACCAGTTGACTGCCGCGTCCCCTGATTCTTGGTTATTGAAAAACTGGAGTTTGGCAAAATCTTCTTCCACAGCCGTCAGATCCTCCATTCCCTGCTCAAATCTGTCCCCCTGGATCACACACAGTTCTGCCCTCTCTGGCAATCCTATAATAGGCTCAGACTGGCCTACTGACAGGATGTACTCACTTAGATCGTAGGCTTCCCCAGCAAAATTCCCAGACTGTTCAAACCCAGACTCAACAGTTCCATCCTCCTCTGCAATCTCCCCTGTACTCTCTTCAACGACCACCACCATTGGCTCAGGTTGGGTTGTAGAGATGTCCAACATGTACAAAAGGTCAGTGCAGTCGGGAAGGAGCACCTCTGGCTTAGGTAGATGGGAAGGAGTGATGTAGGTGCTGGGATCATAAGACACGACCCCAGTTTGGATAAAATTGATTCTTTTGGGAGGTGGAGCTTGGTTGTGTGTAGGGAGTGGGTTGGTTGTGACATTAGGTCTCTCGGGAGGCAAAATCACATTTTTGTCAACGAGGTCTTGAATCTCGCGACGCAGTCTGAAACATTGGTCAGTATCATGACCGTGCTGCTGGTGATATGCACAGTACTTGGCTGGGTTGTGAGTAGGAGGGAGTTTTTCTGGCAATGGCCTCGGCTCTAGGGGTTTTAGATGTCCCTTTTTTATTAAGACCCCGAGAGCCTTGGACAAGGGCATGTATAGTGGGGTGAAGGTTCTTTGGCCTCTGGGTTGGTATTTAGTGGTCTCTGTATTGCTTCCGGATGCACCGGAGAAGGGTGTGGCTGCCATGGGCCTTGGAAGGGGAGGGGGAATGGTGGCGACCATGCTGACCTCCGAAGTTCTTGCAGTTGCAACGCCACTCGGGCCTGCATTGTTGTTGCGGTTAAAAGTTCTTCGGGGCTGCTCCCTGTCTTGGTCAATCAGACCCTGTTTCATTGCATCCTCAATTTGTACCCCCATCTCGTGTAGATCCGAAAAGGTGGGAAAGGGGAGCACAATCATCTTTTGCATCAGTTTTGGCTGGAGATTGCGCACAATCATCCTGATCTGGTCCTTATCGGTGGGCCTTAAAGTCATCATCAATGCTTTCGCCCTCTACCGGGATACAAATTCAGAGAAGCTCTCTTTGGGCTCTTGCCATGTTGTTTCGAGATCCCGGGTTGTAATCTCGATTTGGGTGTTGTAAGAGTATTGCGCAACAAAGGCCTCAGCCATTTCATCCCAACTTCGCTTGACATCATCCTCTAACTTCGCATACCAGATGGCGGCCACACCCGACAGGGTCCGGCCGAATAGCGAGAGCTTCTGTGGTCTGGTTAGGCCCATTGGCCGCAATATATCTGAAAATAGCCGGAGGTGGACCATGGGATCCCCGGATCCATCGAAGCGATCAATCTGCGGCATTTTGAATCTGTCCGGCAATGTCACGGCCACATCGGTATACCCGTCTTCGATATCCGGGA
Organism: Camellia japonica; assembly: GCA_030407325.1. Taxonomy (NCBI): domain Eukaryota; kingdom Viridiplantae; phylum Streptophyta; class Magnoliopsida; order Ericales; family Theaceae; genus Camellia; species Camellia japonica. The sequence continues at coordinate 55,511,385 of JAPPVO010000036.1, forward strand.
TAGCCTTTACCCCCTGGGATTTTTTGAATAGCTTCTAGAGCTTGCTCAATTTCAATGCTGTAGGGTCTACCTCGAACTCGAAGGGAGAGTCCGGGTGGTTGACAGGTGTATGTACTTTGGACAATTGAGGTGGAAGCGGGGGCGGAGCCGACCCCATTGGGATGTCTATGTCCTCCTGAACAGCATGGACATTTGGCAAAGTGTTCTGGGCATTCGGCAGGACATTCTGAACAGTTGGTGTCTGCTCGGGTAGTGGGACCCCTGGTGGAGGAGGAGCCGGATGTGAGGCTGATGCTCCGGCTTGTTGCTGTAGCCGGGTAATTAGTTCCGCCTGTTGGGTCATGATCGTGGCCTGTTGTTTAGAGAACTCCGCTTGGTGGATGGCGTCCTCCTGCATCTGTTTCATGCTCTCTTGGATTTGGCGCATCATTTCTTCCATTTCAGCTATGTTCCGCTGATCCTGTTGACTGACTGGTAGGTGTATCTCTATAGCAGAAACTGAGACCTCAACCCGACTGTTCACTGCTAGGGTAGACCACTGCTCTGGTAACCTCTGTTCAGACACACTGCGCTTTCTTGGCCTTTTTCTAACAACTGGGGGTAGAGAATGGAACACTGGCTGTCCTTCAACCAGATCCTCAGATCGATTGAGCCGACGACCTCTTGTCCAAAGTGCTTGGGGAATATCTACTGGGTCGGAAGCAATTGTGCTAAAACTGCCCTAGCAAAAGATAAATAAAGCAATAAGGAAATAAATAAACAGATAAACGGACAGCATAACGGCTTAAAATACACAACACACAGTCGGGCATTTACAACACACAGTTGATAAGCTGGACACACACTGTCCTCAAACACTGGTTACTATCCCTGATCACTGTTCCCAAAGACTGAATCTGATACCCGCAGATAACTGATTCTCAAATACTGACTGATGCCCGCAGGCCTGATGCCCGAACTCGCAAACTGATACATGCACCCTGTAGAGACACACTCTGACAGCACATAACAGATAATTTGAGAGCCAAAACACCCCTATGGAGGGGTAGGGTTTCCTTGTCCTATTTTGTCAGGAGCTAGGGTTTCACTACGTACACAGCGATTTCAAACAACCTATCATCGGGTAAGCAACTTGTCCTAGTTTGGAATAGTCACTATGGATCCGAATATGCACTAGGTCGAATGGTCAAGAGGGTGCCCGGTAAAACCGGGGTTTGTGTTCCCATACTGGCAGAGCCCACAACCGGTCAGCCTTATGGTCATGCCTTGACAAGACAAGCCTCCGGCAAACCGTTCAGGAATAGCAGATGGCAAACACGGTGTCCTAGGCGCACCAATGCAAATGCAATGCAAAGAAACACACAAGTGTAGTCAAAACCAGATATCATGAGTTCGAGTCAAGTTCTCTAAGTACATCGGGTTTCCCCAGCAGAGTCGCCAGAAACTGTAGACGTCCCCAAACGCCCCGGGAGGGTGAGTCCCGTTCTGTTCATTTTGGGGTTACTACAGTTCGAACTCAAATTGTCACAGTTCTTAATCTTGAACCAAAGAGTCCAAATCCGGCAAATCGTTTTGAGAAAAACAGATTTTTAGAAAAAAAGTGCCAAACATGGACTGCTTTGCCAGATACAGAGTCGCCACCTAAATATTTTTTAATGGGGAAATTTAGGAAACCCTGACTCGGTGCCAAAGGCCACGTGTCCGTCATCACCAAAGTTGCCTCGACTCGGGAACTTGGGTACGATTAGGGAAGGTCAGCTATGAGCACCCCCTCTTGCCCGATCAAAGATCGGCCTCTACTAACCATGATATGAAGTTTTGAAAACATTGCGTGTTCTTATTCCGGTTATTAGCCTAGATTTACTACGTGATGTGCACAGCATACAATTATAGACCAAATCGTAGGAATTGGAACAAATTCAACTCGCGGTTGTTTTTCGAAAATACTAAGAATTTGCCACTTCACGAGTGGGCTTAGGAAAAGAATATTTTACCACCTCAAAAGAGATTTTGCCACCTCAGTGGGCTTAGGAAAAGCAAAGAGATTTTGCCACCTCAATGGTCTTAGAAAAAGGATATTTTGCCACCTCAGTGGGCTTAGAAAAAGGATATTTTGCCACCTCAGTGGGCTTAGTAAAATAGTTTCGTTGAATTTGTCCCAATCCAAACAAAAGACCTCCATCCACTGGCATTCAAGCAGATATAGCAAATAAACAATTAGCCTCATGGCAAGCATGCTAACATGGCAACACTCACACTCATGCAAAATGCTAAAGCATAACACTCATCGAGTACTCCGAGCCAAAATAGAAATCAGTTAGAAATCCATGCATGATCCTAACTATACAGAAATGCCTAATGCAACACATGCAAAATGCAACTATAGCAGGCTCGGCTATTCTAGACATGACATATGGAATGCTACAGCTAACAAGTATTCAATTTGGAATTGAAATACAAATGCAGTTAGTATGATGCGCCGAGCCCGATGCATGCAAAACAGATGAATTAATGCAAACATGCTATCATACTGTATGCTAATTAAAACATGCCCTAATCAAACCATCATAAGCTGGTAAATAAAAGGGAGAAAGACGTGGGGTTGGAAGACATACATCACACTCACGCACACTTATTACAATTGTGCCCTCGCTCGGAGGGTCCGAATAAATAATACAGAACCCTAATTAATTAACAAATTAATCTAGGAAAATGTAAATTGGCATGCAAGCGAGGGACTGCCTCGACTCTGCTCCGGATGATGAATGATGCATGTTCGGGTTGCCTTGTGCGGAAATCCACTGCGATGCCCTGATTAGCCTCTGTTTGCAATTGTTCTTGGAATGCGTGCCAAGCTCCAGAAGGCTGCTGATTCTTGATTTACTGCAACAGAAAGCAACAAAGGGACATGGCAAAGTATTTTCACATATGTATGCATGACTACTCTTCAGGGAGTGTAGTCCTCGATCCTTGTGCCACCAATCACGCATATCGATGCATGATGGCCGAGGAGTCGAATTGCACAGCTCAATATGAATGAATGCACATGAAACACAACAAAGCCTAGACTCCATCATGGATAATCCGGAGTATCGGCGACTGGGAATTGAGACACGTTCCATCACTTGGAGTACGAAATGTCCCTCGTTTCCCGTGCTTGGGCTAACTCCTATCCCAAACATAATGCAATATGCATGACATGCATGAATGCGACTAACATACACAATGCTATGAAATGGCATACACGATGCACGAGGTAACATGGCATACACAATGCGCTAACATACAACCTGGCATACACAATGCTATGAAATGAAATGACATACACAATGCATAATGGACTTACACCAACACGAGTGGACCTCAGCCACACTCACATCAGTAGCCATTAGATGAAAATGAGACACTCGAAATGCGTGCACGCATGCACGCAAACCGAGGACCGAACCTAAGGCACGAATGCCACTCTACCAAAGCATGGCAAGGCATGGAACATGATATGCAAACATGCAAATTTCAGCACTCAAACATGATACTAAACAGCCCCGAAACATGGAGATATGGCACCCGATGCATGGCATGAGACCCGAAACTTAAAACTAGGTACATGGAATGACTTATAGCTATACAAAGCATGCATTATTTGATCATGAAGCATGAAGACAGAGTCAAGGCAGTCCCAAAACATGCATTTTTCCAGTTTAAAGCATGGCCAAAAAGTGCTAGCAAGATGGGCTAAAGTAGCATGCAACTTTGACTAGCAAACATGGTTTACATGGAAAGCATATGATGCACATAGAATCTCACCAAATCATTAAAAATCAGTGAATAAATCATGCCAAAACATGCCTAAATAACCATGGAAATGCAGCCAACGCATATCAAAATGAGGGGCTCCTTTAGATGGCCATGTAAGGAGTTATTAGGCACATACAAGATAGACAAGTGGCATGACATATACAACTCTGAAAATCAAATATGATAGTCCTAAAACTCACCAAATTGGCCCTGGAAAGTGACTTCAAAGCATGCAAGATGGGGGCCCTTTGGAAGGCCAAAATGACTACCAAACAAGTCAAGGTGAGAGGGGGTCACCCCCCTCTGATTTGGAGGCTCAAAACAGTGGCCAAGCCACTAAAAATCCACTGGATTTCAATGGCTAATAGGCCAAACAAAGCATGCAACAATGGCTAGGATGTAAGGCTCAAAATGGGAGGCAACTAAGCATACAAGATAGCATATGACCTCAAACCAAAATGGAACCTTAATGAAACATGAAGATGATGTCAAAAAAATCCTTTTTCCAGTTTACAACATGCCTTAAAAATGAATAAAAATGGGGCTAATCTATCATGCAAAAATGGCCCTAAAAGTGAGAATAGAGACAAGGGACAGCATCTGGCCCCAAACGGCAAAGATCTCTTCAACAAAGTTTAAGAGGGGCTCAAAACAAGGCACTTTACAGTTTACATCAAGCCACGAAAATAATCACAAGTAGGCCTAAAATATCATGCAAGAAAAAGGCCTAAAAGAGGGATAAAGAGGCAAGTGGTAGCTTCTGTCCTCAAACAGAGGAGAACCCTTCAACAAAGTTGAAGAGGGGCTCAAAAAAAGCCACTTTACAGTTTATGGAAAAGTCCAAAACAGGTCACAAATAAGCCTAAAATACTATGCAAAAATAGGCCTAAAAGAAAGTTAAAGAGGCAAGTGATGGAAGGAGGCCTCAAACAGAGAAAGACCCTTGATCAAACATGAAAAGGGGCTCAAAATATTATCATTTCCAGTTAGGGTCGGAGCCCAAAAATGCTTGAAAGCAAGGCTTATAAATGAAACAAGAAAAGACTAGTTTAGGGGAAAAAAGTGTGCTTACCCTTAAAGAACAAGTCTTTAGCAGCATTTTGGTCCAAAAATCTGAGCTTCCAACCTCTGAAGATCAGCCTCAAGGTGTTTGAATGAGTGATGGAGGTCTTGTGCTATGAGGTGTAGTACAAAAATGCAAAGAAATCCAACTTCCAAGCTCTAACCACAAGCAATATAGAGAGAGAGGAAGCTTTTTTGCCTTCAAAAGCTCAGAACCTGGTATAAGGAAGAAGCCTCTTCCTTATATAGAGGAATGCAAGGCTAAAGCTTCTTGAACAAGCTTTTCAAGAGCTTCATCCCTCCATACACGTGTATGGAGGGTAGATATGAGGATTCTAGCTGGTACAAAATATCTTCCCGGAAACTAGCTGAGAAAGGGGGGGTGCCGGCCATCAGCAATGGCCGGCAGTGCCACACTGATGGCTGGCAGGTGTTCACCAGTAGCCGGCAGGGGCCAAGCCATGGCCGGCAGTGCCATGCCATGGCCGGCAGTGCACACAGGGGCCACTCTGAAAGGACCAGGTCAGGGTCCAAAAATGAGACAGAAAGGATACAAGGTCCGGGAAACCCGGAAACCCGAACCGGTGGCGTTCCGCCGCGACAGTCGAATGTTGGGCGAGCAATCGAACCAGTTGTTGGGTGTACCTACAAGCACAACCAAGTCTTGAGGACGGTCAAAAATGGGGTGTCTACAACTGCATAACTGTAGACACCCCATTTCTGTAGACATCCCATTTTTGACCGACCTTAAGACTCAGACGTCACCGATTGAGCGCTCGGTGATATTGCATATTGTGCTCGTGCGGAAGTTTCAGAGTCTCGGCTGCGAGCCTTGCCTGCGGACTTCCGGGCTCTTTCGTGTCTTGCCTCGGTTTGCGAATCAGGCTCCGTTTTCTCTGTTTTCTCTTCCCGAAGGGAGGGAGAGGTCTCGTAGATCATCTCTCAGTGGCCGTAGGCTACGTTTCGTGGTCGTAGGCCATTTTTCCCGTTTGGAGCCCGGTTTCCGGTTTTTCGGAGCCGACGGCCGTGTGCCTCGGTTCGGGACCGCTTAACCACCTCCGTTTGCTCCGGTTTTTGGTATACACCTCCATCCTCCATTACAACACTTTAAGGCTATTTTCCAGAGGCTAGGAGCTCCTCTTCTTGGTCCAAAAGCTGCTGGTTCATTGGTCTTCAAGGGTAAGCTTCTTTCCCCTCCTTTTTGTTCCTATCTTGCTCTATATCTAAGCCTTGTTTGCAAGCATTGTTGGGCTCCGACCCAAACTGTAAATAGTCATATTTTGAGCTCCTTTTCATGTTTGATTAAGGACCTTTTGCTGTTTGAGGTCTCCTACTATCACTTGCCTCTTTAACTCTCTTTTAGGCCTATTTTTGCATGGCATTTTAGGCTTACTTGTGAGCTGTTTCGGACTTGGTCATAAACTGTAAAATGTCTTGTTTTGAGCCCCTCTTCAACTTTGTTGAAGAGCTCTCTTTGGTTTGAGGCCGGAAGCTACCACTTGCCTCTTTATCTCTCTTTTAGGCCTATTTTGGGGGGAAATTTCAATTTCAATTTCCCCCCTTTTCCCCCACTCTTTTGCCTATAAAACCAGCAGCTCCAGCTGCATTTTCAGGGGTTAAAAAAAGTTTTGTTTGGGAGTCTTGCATTAAAGCTCCCTCTCTCTCTCTTCCAAGCATCAAAACCTCTCAAGTCCTACACCATTTTACACTACAACTCATAGCATCACACCTCCAACATCCATTCCAGAAACTTGAGGCTGTCTTCCAGAGGTCAAGAGCTCCCAAACCTGGTCCAAAAGTTGTTGAAGCTTGGTTCTACAAGGGTGAGTCCCATTTTCCCTCTTTTGAGCCTATTTTTGCATGCTTTCTTAGCTCTTTGTGCTTACATTTTCGGGCTCCGACCCTAACTGAAAATAGTCATGTTTTGAGGTCTTTTTCATGTTTGATTAAGGGTTCTTCCCTGTTTGAGGCTTCATACTACCACTTGCCTCTTTAGCTCTCATTTATGTCTCTTTCTTGTATAGTATTTTAGACCTATTTTTAAACTGTTTTGAGCTTGGTCATAAACTGCAAAGAGGCTTTTTTTAAGCCCTTCTTCAACATTGTTGAAGGTCTCTTCACTGTTTGAGGCTTCCATCTGTCACTTGCCTCTTTATCTCTCTTTTGGCCCTATTTTTGCATGCTTTTTTAGCTCCTTGTGCTTGTATTTTTGGGCTCTGGTCCAAACTGTAAATAGTCATATTTTGACCCACTCTTCATGTTTGATCAAGGGTCTTTCACTGTTTGAGGATTCCTTTTTGCTCTTTGTGTTAAAACTCTCTTTTATGCCTTATTTTGTATAGTATTTTAAGCTTGCTTGTGCACTGTTTTGGGCTTGGTCATAAACTGTAAAATATCATGTTTTGGGTCCCTCTTCAACATTGTTGAAGGGCCCTCCTCTCTTTGAGGCCAGCAGTCATCACTTGCTTCTTTGTCCCTCTTTTGGCCTTTTTCTTGCATAATGTTTTAGGCCTGCTTGTGTTTATTTTCGTGGCTTGATGTAAACTTAAAGTGCTTCATTTTGAGCCCCTATTCAACTTTGTTGAAGATATCTTTGCCATTTAGGGCCAGAAGCTATTACTTGCTTCTTTATCTCTCTTTCGAGGCCATTTTTGCATGTTAGCTTAGCCTTACTTGTGTTCACCTTTTGGCCTTGCTTAAAACTGGAAATATGCTTTTTTTGGTACTGTATTGATTCTGTCTTCATACTTCATGTTCAAATAATGCATGCTTTGTATAGCTATAAGTCATTCCATGCGCCTAGTTTGGAGTTTCGAGTCTCATTTCATGCATCGAGTGCCATGTTTCCATGTTTCGGGGCTGTTTTGCATCATATTTTAGCGCTGAAATTTGCATACTAGTATGCCATATTCCATGCCTTGCCATGCTTTGTTAGAGTGGCATTTGACGCCTTAAGGTCGGTCCTCGGTTTGCGTGCACGTGTACACGCATCTCAAGTGTCTCATTTTCATCTAATGGCCTCCTATGTGAGTATGGCCGAGGTCCACTTGTGTTGGTGTAAGCCCATTATGCATTGTGTATGCTATTTCATTTCACAGCATTGTGTATGCTAGGTTGTATGTTAGCGCATTGTGTATGCCATGTTACCTCGTGCATCGTGTATGCCATTTCATAGCATTGTGCATGTTAGGTTGTATCTTAGTTGCATCCATGCATGTCATGCATATTGCATTGTGTTTGGGATAGGAGTTAGCCCGAGCACGGGAAACGAGGTACGTTTCGTACTCCGAGTGACGGAACGTGTCTCAATTCCCCAGTCACCGACACTCCGGATTGTCCATGATGGAGTTAGGTCTTAGTTATATTTTCATGTGCATTCATCCCATATTGAGTTGTGCAATTCGACTCCTCGGCCATCATGCATCGAGATGCGTGATTGGTGGCACGAGGATCGAGGCACGCATACATGTGTGAAAATACTTTGCCATGCCCCTCTGTTGCTCTCTGTTGCAGCAAATCAAGAATCAGCAGCCTTCCGAAGCTTGGCACGCATTCCAAGAATAATTGCAAACAGAGGCTAATTGGGGCATCGCCATGGATTTCCGCGCAAAGGCAACCCGAGCATGCATCATTCATCATTCGGAGAAGAGTCGAGACAGTCCCTGGCTTGCATGCCAATTTAATGCTTTCCTAGTTAAATTTGTTAATTAATTAGGGTTTTGTACATATTTGGACTGTATTATTTATTTGGACTATACTATTCATTTGGGACTGTATATTATTCTTTCGGACCCTCTGCGCGAGGACATAATTGTAATAAGTGTGCGTGTGTGTGATGTATGTCTTCCAACCCCACGTCTTTCTTCCCTTTTTATTTACCTGCTTATGATGGTTAGATTAGGGCATGTTTCAATTAGCATACAGTATGATAGAATGTTTGCATTCATTCATCAGTTTTGCATGCATCGGGCTCGGCGCATCATACTAACTGCATTTGTATTTCAATTCCAAGTTGAATACTTGATAGCTTTTGCATCTCATATGCCATGTTTAGAATAGCCGAGCCTGCTATAGTTGCATTTTTTTCATGTGTTGCATTAGGCATTTCTGTATAGTTACGATCATGCATGATTTCTAATCGGTTTCTGTTTTGGCTTGGAGCACTCGGTGAGTTTTATGCTTTAGCATCCTTGCATGCGTGTGAGTGACTGCCATGACAGCATGCTTACCATGAGGCTATTTGCTTATGTGATATATCTGCTTGAATGCTTGTGGGTGAAGGTTGGGTTATTTGGATTGGGACAAATCATCAACTGTGAGTTTTAAGTCCACTAGATAGTGGCAAAATCTGCATTTTAAGCCTACCTGCGGGTAGCAAACCATATTTCAAAAACAAACGTGAAATGTTTTGTTCCAATTCAGGTGACCCGGTCTATACTTGTATACTGTGCGCATCACATAGTAATCTAGGCTAATAACCGGAATAAGAACACACAATGTTTTCAAAAATAGATATCATGGTTAGTAGAGGCCGATCTTTGATCGGGCGAGCGGGGGTGCTCACGAAGTGACCTTCCCCAATCGTACCCAAGTTCCCGAGCCGAGGCAACTTTGGTGATGACGGACACGTGGCCTTAGGCAACAAGTCAGGGTTTCCTAAATTTCCCAAAAATAAAATATTTAGGTGGCGACTCTGTATCTGGCAAAGCAGTCCATGTTTGGCACTTCTTTCAAAAATCTGTTTTCTCAAAACGATTTGCCGGATTTGGACTCTTTGGTTCAAGATTAAGAACCGTGACACGAATAGAGTCCGAGCTGTAGCGAGGTCCCCCCGCGGGCTTGTTACAATAACCCAACCCTCTCTCCGGAATAATCAAAACCGGAGCGGTAGTCAATCTAACCTTTAACTCCTTAAACGACTTTTCACAAGTCTCACTCCATACAAATTTGACTCCCTTCCGAGTCAATCTAGTCAACGGCGAAGCTAACCTGGAGAAATCCTTCACAAACTGTCGGTAGTACCCAGCTAATCCCAGAAAACTGCGGATCTCAAACACACTCTTAGGCTGTGCCCAATCTTGCACTGCCTCAATTTTGGATGTGTCAATAGACACCCCTTCCTCGGAAACCACATGGCCTAAGAACTTCACCTCCTCTAGCCAGAACTCACATTTCCCAAACTTAGCATAAAGCTTATGGGCTCTAAGTAACTCAAGCACCACTCTCAAGTGCTCCTCGTGCTCCTCCTCTGAAGGTGAATAGATAAGAATATCGTCTACAAAGACTACTACAAAACGATCCAAGAATTCCCGGAATATCCGGTTCATCAAGTCCATAAAGACTGCAGGTGCATTGGTGAGCCCAAATGGCATCACCAGAAACTCATAGTGGCCATACCGCGTACGGAATGCCGTCTTCGGAATATCCTCCTCCCTGACTCTCAACTGGTGGTAACCCGATCTCAAATCTATCTTAGAGAAACAACGGGAACCCTTCAACTGATCGAACAGATCATCTATACGAGGCATAGGGTACTTATTCTTGACCGTAGCCCGATTGAATTTCCGATAATCGATACACAGTCTCAAAGCACCACCTTTCTTCTTAGCAAAGAGGGCCGCTGCTCCCCACGACGAAACACTTGGACGTATATAGCCCTTATCTAGTAACTCCTAGAGTTGGATCTTCAACTCAACTAACTCAGCTGGGGCAAAACGATAAGGTGCCATAGAAATCGGCGCCGTGCCGGGCACTAAGTCAATAGAGAACTCAATCTCTCTGTGAGGTGGCAAACTAACAAGATCCTCGGGAAAGACGTCCGAGTACTTACAAACCACTCTCGGCAACACAACCTGGGTCTCATCACACTCACTACTCAAAAGGCTAGCAAGAAGACCACTCAACTCACTCCGCCCTCGCGGATCATACCCCGATGGCAAAACACTACCAACCCGATCCCCCAAGAAATGGAAACATTCCCCGCTTACGGTACAACAAGTGACCCTCTGGCGGTAGCAATCAATAACTGCCCGGTATGACGATAACCAGTCCATACCCAAAATAACATGAAAGCCCTTCATGGGCATAACTACAAAAGAAAACGGAAGCCTATGATCGGCGACCTCTATATCACAACCCCTAACACCTTGTTTCAAGATCAATTCACCCCCAAGGGGTGACACTACACAAATAGGAGATGCTAACTGTGCTAACTCCAACTCCAAAACAGATGCAAATGCAGCAGACACAAAGGAATGAGATGCACCCGTATCAATCAATACACTAGTAACCGAATTGCAAAACAAGAAGGTACCTCTCACAACTGATGGAGCCGGTACAAGATCCTGCGCGGTAACAGCATACACGCGCCCAGACGATCTCTGATCAACCTGCTCACCCCTAGGAGCATAAGACTGCTGCACAGACTGGGACGATGACGCCCCCTGATTGGCCCTCGAGGCCTGAACTGACTGAGCTGGCTGATGACTCTGAGTCTGCCTCAAACTAGATGCACCAGATGTGCCACTCAACTGCGGGCAAAACCTCTTCATGTGCCCTGCCTGACCACACTGAAAACAAGAGAGCGGCTAGCCTCTACCCTGACTCTGGCTCTGAGATCGAGCCGAAGATGACGCTGCTCTCTGTCATCCTCCCTTCTGCAGGCAAGCTGGTGACTTGTGGCCCAGCTGACCACACTTGAAACAGGTAATGTCTCCCTGGCTGCCTTTCCCAGAACTAGCACTCGGCACAGGAAAAGTCGATCTAGAAAAGCTACCCTGAGACTGCTGAGGGTTAAAACCCTTCTGTCTCCTACCATCACTCTGTCCATCCTGACTCCTCTTGGAGCCTTTCTACCCTTCCTCCTCCTCCTGCATCATGATCTCAGTATGGGCTGCAGCATCAACCAGACGCCCATAATCTCGTATCATAGTCCCTACAACTCTCAACTTGAGGCCGCGCCTCAACTTCTTCTCGAACTCAATACAACGGCGTTCCTCAGACGCCACCAACTCAGGTGCAAACCTGGACAAACTAGTAAATGCGGCCTCAAACTCGGCCACTGAAGAACTGTTCTGCTTAAGCTGGCAGAACTAATCTCTCAACCTCTCCTTAATAGCTGGAGACAGGAACTTCTCCTGGAAAGTGTCAACAAAAGCCTTCCAAGTCCCTCCTATACGACTCTTAGTGAACTTCCACCACTGACCCGCATCCCCCTTAAGTTGGAAAGATGCCAAGGTCACCTTCAGTACCTCGTCTTCGATGCCTAGCATCTCAAACGTCTTCGTTGTCTATTCGAGCCATTCATCTGCCTTAAGTGGTTCTTTAGGATCACTTAAAAATTCGTCCGGGTTAGACCGGAAGAACTCCCTCTTCAGAAAAGAAGGCCCTGCATCTGCAACATGAACCTGAGCCTGATTCTCAACTCTGAGGATGCCTACTGACTCCCTGAATGCCCCTGCTATCTCTCGGGCCAAAGCGCCCATAGCCTGCTGTCCTACCGGCTCGGCCACATTGGCCTGGCCAACTCCTTCCTGTACTGTCGGAATCTCATCCGGTATAGGCATCTCCTGCCCACCACGCCTACCACGCCTATCACGTCCTCGTCCTCGTCCTGACATCCTAATAAAGGTAACAAAGACGTTAGCACATTAATAAGTGTGCCAAAACTATAACACTTGCGTCCTAATGCATTGGACAACAATAATTCACTCCACGTAAGCACATAATCACATAAGCACCTACGAATTTCATTCCTGGATAATGATAGTCCCGAGGCGTCACTAAAGTTCCGGTTGGAAACAACATTGATCAAGTTCCTTTCCAACAAGACTTTCAGAAACTCAAGGGTCCAATCAACATCCTAGAAACTACATTCCATACCCACATAGTCACATAAACATGTTATCATATAAGCATATAACAGTACATCTAAGTCTCTATCAAGCGAGACGAACCCATTGTGATACTAATCACTTCTCACGTACCCAAAGTATTCGAACCCGGTACGCTCTGATACCAAGTTGTAACGCCCTCAAAATAAATCCATAATATATAACAGTAGCATGCATTGATAAAAGAAAACCAATCATTATCTCATTCATCAGAGTATCATTATTGAAGGATATCACATGTAACATCAAAATAAATGCCCTATAGGCTTACATCTTTCCAAGCTTAACACTTGGGCACAAAATGTGAGTACTAACTCAACTACAAATTCAGCCCTTGGCCTGAGTTTACATGTAATATCAAATAAACTGAAATAACAACTAATCTAAACAGAGTCTTCAACTCTAAATCCTTCCAAGCTAATTCCTTGGAGGTAGCACATCACCTGGACCTGAAAATGATGTTCCCGTATAGGGTGAGCCATAGCCCAGTAGAAATATACTAAACCAAATATAAGCATTGAATAAAGCAATAGCATTCAATAGATGGACTACAAAAAATATCAATTTCATCATCATACAGTTTCATGACACTAAAGTCCATGACACGTTTCACTTTCCATTATTTATTCAACTTTCCATTTATACAAATATGGCTCAGAACCTGGCCAAATAACTCAACCGAGATTACATCTCTTATTAACAATATTTCCAATTCAATTGGGATAACAAATCAAGTTAAACATTTCTTATATCATGATGGATACACATGTTGGTGTTGTATCCACCTCAACCAAAATTCACTTCCATACTTCCCAATTGATACACATTTTAGTGATGTATCAATAACATGTAAAAACACTTCCATAAATCAATAAGCACACATATTAGTGGTGCTAATGGAGTCCATCCCCTATCTCCTCTCAAACAATATGCATATACAATGTATTAAACACTTGTCATATACAATACCCAATCAATACACGTATTTTCTGTATTAATTCAACAGTCAAAATCAATGACTTAACCAATGTGATTATTTTTAGTTTTCCCTAATCCACATGCAATGTCTACAACAATCACGACTATCCTCCACCGATAGCCCAAAACAGTTATTTCTAAACAGGAAATAAATGTATCAACAATTATAATCTCAACATTTCAATAGGCGAGTGATTAAATTATCCAACTACACCATTTAAGCTTATAATTCCCCAATTCCATGAATTCAACTAAATTCCCCAATTTTCCTTAAATTAATTATATAAATTAATTTATTAAAACAACTAGGATTTTTTCCAAAATTACCAAATAACCCCCAACATATCAAAATATCAAAACTTAGAACAAAACTTATAATATGGAGTAGGAAATCCCTACCTCGAAGTAAATAACCCGAATGGAGGAGACGGAGATGATGACCCAAAATCCAAAGTGCTCCAAACCGCCAAACGCTCAGATTAATACGAAGTTCTCGACTCACTCTATCTTTTTAATAAAGAGCCTAGGGTAGAAACACCGTAAAAAGAGATGAAACCTAAGAGAGAAGGTGAGTGGAGGAAGAGAGAAGTCGGACCTAGGGTTTTGGAATCAAAAAGAGGATGAAAAAGTGTTTTAAAACCCGCTGCTGCCTATTTAAACTTGACAGGCTCGCTCGAGCGAAGACTTGGTCGCTCGAGCGACCAGACACAAGAAATCCTCGCTCAAGCGAAGAAAGTCTCGCTCGAGCCAAGAATGCAATGCTTCAGGTCTGCAACCCAGAAGCACGCTCGAACGACAGAATGCTCGCTCGAGCGAAGACCTCGAAAACATACACCTCGCTCGAGCGAAGAAACACAGTTCTCAAGTCTATACTAGACGCAATCGCTCGCTCGAGCAAAGAAACCCTGGCTTGAGCCACCAGACACAAAACTGTACTCTCGCTCGAGCGACCAAACCCTAGCTCGAGCGAAGGACCAAAAACAAAAGCTCGCTCGAGCGACCAAATCCTCGCTCGAGCGAAGGTCCAAAATTCTAGACAGCAACACTTGGTTTCCAAACCCAACCAACCTGTAACAAACCTGCCCAACACATCCTATAACTCAAAAAGAGAAGATAAAGGACGACAACAACAATTATACAATGATAGGATCCACGGAACCTAAGTCCGGATACAACAACCAAATGGGAAAAGACCGGGGTCGCTATAACGGACGAGGACGAGGACGTGGTAGGCGTGTTGATGAAATAGTGCAGCTTGCCTCCGTAACTTAATCGGATTGGACAGTGTTGTTCGGCCTGTGAGAGCCCATCATGGGTCCCGTTTTGATAATCTGAACTGTTCAATGTGGAGAACTTGTCGATTACTATATGTCTGTAAAAAATTATGTTGATAGGATATCGATAGCTATCTCATCTTATCAGTTTTGTATAAAAAAAATAGACGGTGAACAAATTAACGGTTGACAAAAAACTGATAAGATGAGACAGCTATTGATATCCCATCAACGTGATTTTTTACAGGCTTATAGTACTCGACGAGTTCTACACATTGAACGATTCGGATTATCAAAAAGGAACCCGTGATAGACCTCATGAACCGAACAACACAGTCCAATCCAATCAAAGACGGAAAGCAAGCTGCTGCTCCCTTTCAAAATTTGATCAAGTTGACACATTTATCTTCAAAGTTGATCTAAGCCTAAATAAATTAAGAATTTTGAAAAAAATAGTTAATAAATTGGAAATAGTTATACATTATTTACATTTTTAAAAAATATTATACCTTTTTAAATTATAAATAGACTAGTGTTTCACTCGTGCTATGTACGGATTGTGTTTATAATTATTTGTATATATATGAATTGTTATTTTTAAATGTCCTTTTTTTTTTCACACATAAAAAGAAATATTACAAATGCAGCGTATCTTCAATCAATTATTTTATGTTTGCTTTTATTCAAAATTTAAAACTAATATACGGGAAAAATTTATAACTAAATTAAGGAAAAATTTATTCCTAATGATATTTTTTTACTTCTATATAAATACTTTAAAAAATAAATTTGAAAAAGGTAGTCAATATAATATTATACATTAAGTAAAAAAATGTGATTAGCAATTATGCTTACATAAATTTACTATAGTTTTAATTTCAATTTTTTTTTAAAAAAAAAAAACTATTTAAAAAGCATTTTATTTATAGTAGCAAATAGAATTTTTTTAGCAAAAAGAAAAGTTTTAAAATTTTGTTACTAATTTTTAAATATCTATTGTTAAACATTCTATTCTATTTGCTTGTTTGTTTGCGTGCTTGTTTTGGGAGTTTTGATTTTTGCTCCACATTCATCGTGTTATTTTATTTATTTTTCTTCTTCTTGCTTGATTGTCGCATAATACTTCTTTCATAGTGTATCTCCGAATGTATTAGTGAAAACATCATATACTTAAAATGCACAAAATTACAATATATAGAAAAAAAAAAAGTAAGTAATTGTCCAAAACTAAAATCACTTTAAGAAAAAATAAAAAATAAAAACAAAAATGAAATTGTTTGAAATATAAAATGATTTACTTATTTATTTATTAATTTTTAAAAATAAACTTTTAAAGAAAACAAAGAAAACTGTATAAAAAAAGTACAAAAACTAAACATAAAATATAATACAAAAACTAAATGAATTATAGGATTTTCAAGAAGTGCGACTCACAAATAAATTTTGTAATGTCTTGTCTATTCATATACTTTTTGTGTATTTTTTTTGTAATTCTAATCCCGAGAATGACATTGAAATAGTCTACACTTCTTGCATTAGGTCCATCTAATAGTTTTAGTAAATACATATGTAATAAATTTCATAACACAACAAACAATTGTGACACAATGTATTTTAAAAAAAATAAAAGCAACGTTCAATGATGATATAGAAGCACACCTGACGTTTTAATTGGAAGTATAACCAGATAAATCTCCATAGAAGGGGAAGACAACCTTTATTTTTCATCACAACAATTACATAACTCAATATATAATTTTAATGTCTCTTACATTTCCACACGTCCAATTCTCTATCAATATTAAAATGAATGATGAACAAAAAAAAAAAAAAATTGGAGAAGACAAAGAGATGTGGTTTGACACCTTTCAATTGTTGAATTTATTAATTAATAGTTATTAGACTTCAATGGTCGGGTTTCTAATATTTGTTAGTCATTAAAGTTGAGTTATTTGATTTTATCTATATTCACTTCATAATTTGATAATGGTCTCGTGTCAAGCGTTTACACAAATAATTGACACATTTTTTTAACACTATTAATGAAATGCACAGTGTAATTTTTTATTTTTTTTCGCAATTGCAACTTATTATTTTTTAATAAGAATTTATATTTGTTTTATATATTTTTTTTAATATACAAATTATTATTTTTTAGATTAGGCTTGGGAAATTTAGCCAAAACCCCTTTATTGGACCCTTATTTGGTGAAAATGACAGCCCAATTTATTTTGCTTCATACATAAACCCTCTAAGGAGATAACATATAATTGAGTAAGGATAAAGTAAAATATCTTCTTTTTTTTTCTTAGATAATATTGTCAGAGTAACATGTTACTGTGAGACACAATAACATGTTATTGTCAAACATAATAACTGTCAAACAAAGTAATATGTTACTGTCAACGGTAATAATTTTCTTTAAAAGAATTTCATAGCTAACATGGATCTTATTTGATAGATTTTGATGAGAGGATTCGAAAAATACTAATTTTATTTAAAACAAACATCTATATCAAAAGTTATATTACTTTAAAGTTTAATATTTTGATAACAATGAGCCTCCGTGTAGGAAGCGGATTGACTTTTTGGTTTTTTTGGCTATTTTAGCCTAGGCTAAAAAGCTTGGTTTGGGAAGGACTTTTTGACTTTTTTTAACTTTTTTTGTGAGAGAATAGTGTAATGATTATGGATTGAATGTGATGTTTTGTTTGTTATGGCTAAAATAGCTTATTTTGTCTTTTGTGGCTAAAATAACCACAAAAACCCTTGCCAAACGGAGCCTGTGTTGAACTTTTCAAAAATGTTATTATTATTTTTTTAAATGTTCGTCTTTAATGCATTAAAGTTTTATTATGATAGAGTTTTGATTAAATCTCTCAAAAGACTTGTGGGTTGGGAGAAGTTAATAAATGTTAAGATTTTTTTAAAAAAATAATAATAAAAAAGTAAGAAAATTAAGATTGGGATATTGGAGCTCCTACAAGACTTATTGGATAAAAATCTCTTTTTTCTTATATAATATATAGATAGATTGATTCGGTTAAGATTTTTACTTTTAACTTCTCCTGTCCTCTTTTTTCAACACTTTTAAAGTTGTTGAATCCTATATAATTTTGGAATAATATTAGGAATTATTAAAAAATATCATGAAGATTTTTTATTTTTTAATTAGTGTTTGGTATTTTATTGTATATATAATCCAAATGTGAAAAATCTTTCATGATCATTTTCATAATATTTTTTTTTGTAATCCCTAGCATTACTCGTAATTTTAAGATGCAAAAATTTCAAATCAAAAAACTTTATATCATCTTAAAATAGTTGGTTCGTTTTCATCTAACTTAAAATCAATTAACAACAGATAGAGTAGTCTCTAAATTATATGAATTGAACTTGAGTGATTTAAAAAAATAATGTGAGACAAAAATCCAAAACCGATTAGCGATGAGTGAAGTAGCCACGTAAATGCAACCCAATATTTAGAATTGAAAGCAAGACGATTGAAATGAATTTGAACAGAAACTTAGCCCACTAGATATGAAGTTAGAATTATTAGAAGTACCGCACCCAAAAATAATTATTGATTCATTAAATATTACATGAGCTCCATTAATATTTAGCAATTGTAAATGTACCGAATCAGATAATTACAAAATAGATAATAAATTCAACATTATTATTTTGCAATTGTCACAAATTTTAATGGAGGTCCATCTAATTAGTCCATTTATTTCTTTTCATATTTTTTTTTCTTAAGTAGGTGTTTGACATTCCCTAAAATAATTAACAAGTCAAAAATCACTAAAAAAACAAAAAAAAAGATAACACTATTCATATGTTTGGGCGAGAAACAAAAAGTTGAATAGACAGAGAATAAAAACATAAAAATACCCCCTCTAACAAAGCATTTTTGGTAAAAAAAAAAAACAGTGCAGCACAGTGCACTGACGCACGAAAACAGTGCAACACGGACAACATGTCAAAAAATCAGAAGGGTAAGAAGGTAATTTTGCTAGTTAATACAATATTTTAATACATATTTTTTTCGTAAAAAGTTAAAAAATTATCCCAAATACATTTCTTTTTTCTCTATTTTTTAATTAAAAATTAAAAAATATACTTATATAATTCATCCCAAACAATCCCTATGATAAATTAAAATTCATACCTTCTAATTAGAGTGAAGAGTGAGAATGTGCCATTATTGAAATACAAATAAATAAACAAACAAAAACATTTGGGGTGTTTGTTTCAACTTTTCAGAGCCAACTTATGGCTTTTAGCTTTGAAAAAGTTATTTTGGACTGTTTGGTTAAACTTATTTCAAACAGCTTCTGATTCTAACAGCTTATTTTAACTCAAAAAAGCTGATTCTGAGAAGCTGCTCACCCCTTACTTCTGATTATCAGCTTCTGCTGTGGACATGTTAATTTATGGTTATACTCTTAAATTTTTTTATTTTTTATTTTTTTAAAAATAGAAAAAGACTCAAATAGACTATAGATTATTATTATTATTTTTTATGAGAAATGTAGACAAATAAAAAACAAAAATTAATTGAAAAAGCTATTTCACAGCTTATTTAACAAACACTACTTAGCAACTTAAATCTATAATCCAACAGCTACACCAAACAGATTAATAACTTCTGATTAAAGTCATAATCTATAATCTGTTAAGCTATAATCTATAAGCTGTTTTAACAGCTAGACTAAACGGGGCCATTGTATATGAATAGTCAATAGAGAGAGAGACAAATTGGGGTTTTCTTTCTCCATAGTGGGAGAGAGAGTGTATCTGGCCTCACCCACATCTAACCAATCAAATCCCTTCATTGTGATGTTCTTGATTACCCCCTCCATTCCTCTCTTCACCCATTCCTTATCTCCCATCAATCCACAATCCCACCCACACTATCTCACATTAATTCCTCCACTCTCCTCTCCATTTCCCCTGATGCCTACCTAATCCCACAATTGGGTTTGTTTGGTTTGTATTTGAGAAATATATTTTGAGATAAAAAGTACGAAAATTTGTTTGGTTTAGTTTTTTTTTAAAAGATGTTTTGAAAAATTATTTTGAGAGAGAGTTTTGAAAAAAGTAATTGATTTGATGTGTATGAGAGAGAGATTTATTTGAAAAATTTGTAAACCAAACAAGTTTTGAAAAAATTTGTTTGGATTAATTACTTTTAAAAACTTATTTATAGAGAATTTTTCTCAAATTTTTTTAAGAAACACAAACCAAACCCACCACCACCAACACCACAACCACCACTTCTCTTTCTCTCTCTCTCCACAAATGGCCACCAACTCCCTCCAATCTCTCCACCACCACCACTCTCTCCTTAGGCGCCACTCAATAGACTCCCCTCCCACCACCATTCCATCATTTCTCTTCCTCAAACCCACCACCACCAACACCACAACCACCACTTCTCTCTCCCAATCTCTCTTCTTTACCCCCATCTCTCTCTCCTCCTCCTCAACCACCACACCCTCCACCTCCCAAACCATCTCTTTTGACCTCCTCCACCACCACCTCTCCACCAAAAAACTTCCAGCAAACCGATGAAGAGACCCGCCGCCTCCTCATCGTCCTCGCTGGAGAACCGGCACAGAAGAGGGCTATGTCTTCTTCTCAGAGGTCCAATTCATCTCAGAAACAGACCTAAACACCATACATGAGCGGTGGAGACAACAAAGCAATGACAAGTTTGGATACAGTGTTCAAAAGAAGATATGGAAGAAAGCTAATGAGGACTTCACAAGCTTTTTTATGAAAGTTGGGTGGATGAAGAAGCTTGACACTGAGGTTGAGCAGTACAATACAGGGCTTTCCCAAATGAGTTCATGTGGGAATTGAGTGATGACACACCTGAGGGTCACTTGCCATTGACAAATGCTCTTAGAGGGACACAACTTCTCAGTAGCATACTAATTAGTCACCCTGCTTTTGAAGATGTTGCTAAAGAAGACAAAGATGAAGATGAGGAAAAAGATAATGGGATTGAAAATGGAGGATTGAAGGGTTTGAAGAAGGGTAGCTCTAACCCATTGAGCAAGAACAAGACTGTGTTCAATCCAGACTACAGCTTTTAAGTTACAAAAAGGGCAAATTACAAACACCCCTCTCGAGATTTGGTGAAAATATAGATTTTCCCTTGAGATTTAAGAAATTACATCCCGCCCCCTGAGGTTTATATTTCCATAACAAATTGCCCCCTAAGGTTTTTATTTTCATACAGATTCCTCCCTAATTTTTCTTAATTTGTTATGAAAATTTGACCCTCATGGGGCAATTTGTAATTTCTCAAATCTTAGGGGGAATCTGTATTTTCATCAAATCTCGAGGGGGTGTTTGTAATTTACCCCTACAAAAATGATTAGCGAACGAATCTCATCACAGAATTGAATATAACTTCTGAGATGTGACGTACATATTTAATAAGTCTTATTTACTGCCGAGAGTTGTATGTGATTTTGAGATTCTGTTTAGGTCTTATTTGGTGTGACAAAGTTGTATGTGATTGATTAACCAAACGATGAAAACAAATGGAAAAGTGATTGAGTGATTTTCTTAAACAACCCCAGCTGGTAGCTCGAAATTCGTGGGTCGAATTTGGCTCGACGCCAAAACGACGTCGTTTTGGCGTCGATTTTTTTTTTTTTTTTTTTCTTTTTCCTGTGTTTAATCAGAAACGAAGAAGAAGAAGAAGAAGAAGAGAAGGGAGAAGAAGAAGAAGAAGAAGAAGGGAAGGGACGAACTAGACAGGAGGGGGCATCAACTAGTGGCGGAGGAGCGGCGGAGGGGCGGCGGTCGTCGGCAGAACCAGCACGAGCTTGTCGTCGGTAGAACTAGCACCCGCTGTCATCCTCCGTCGTCGGCAGAACCAGCACGAACCAGCACGAGCCCGTCCTCGTCCTCGTCCTCCGCCGTCGTCCTCCTTCTCTCTTCCTCTTCTTTTCTTCCTCTTTTCTCCTTCTCTCTCTCTTTTCTCTCTCTCTCTCTGTATTCAAATGCCAGAAAAAAAAAAAATTCAACCCAAAATCGGGCCACAAAATTCGAGCTACAACCTATTTTTCTTTCTTAAAAACAATATAAATGAAAAAGAAATGGTTGATTGATTGGAACATTATGCTTATTTCCTGTAAATATCTTTTGTCTTCCAAGCTTTTTGTTTGATTTTATTTATGTAGTGGGCTTGGTGACTATTTTATTGATAATGCTATTGCTATTAATATATTTATTTTGGTCACAAAAGAAAGCCAACCTTTTTGTGTATGTCTTGCTTGTATATTGTGCTAACTTGTGCATATGGGATATTGAAAGAATACCCATACCTCTTGCTTTTGAGGTTTATTATTTATTAAATTTTATTGATAAATTTATTAATCTTTTTTATTTTTATAAATAAATTTATAGTGATAGATTTATTAATAAAATTTAATGGGTAATATAAGTCTCAAAAGTAAGACATATTAGTAAGTGTCCTTAATTTTTAAGGATTTTATATGGAATATAGATAGAATATAAAATAGTAATAAAAATCAATGATATATTAATTCTCTTTTGTTAAAATGGATTGTTTTTTACTGATATATATAGTTTTTTGGGTCAACATTGACAAATAATTTATTATAATTGTTGTCATTTTCATTGTAGGGAAATAGATGAATAAATAATCAAGCATTCATGTAAAATGTCAATAATAGATGTACACAAATGAGAACAGTGCGCCATTTTAAAATCCTAGGGCATAGTGCATGCACCAAGTGTAACATTGCACTAAAAGTGTGAATTTTCAGACCAGCCAAACAGATGCATGAATGCAGATACATTAAGAATAATAAGCATTCATCATAAAACATTTTTATATATAAATATATATCGATTCCCAACATAATTTATCTATTCAGCAGTTTAAGCATTTGACGGATCAATTTTGCCTGAGTTTGCGAAAGTGACTAAACCTTCGTTTGGATGAATGAATTGATTCGAGAAGATTAAGGCTAAAAAGTAAGGGGGTTTGCGGTTCGGATTTGGACGGTGTGCAGATCGATTGAGATCTATCCGCATTTATGCGGCTTGGAAAAAGACAACCCCCGTAGTGCAGTTTGCGGTTTGTGTGAATAGGATTCGCAGATGTGCAAGTGGTTGGGGGCGGTTTGCGGATTGGATTTTTTTCTTCAAAAATTTATTTTTGAGCCTTATTTTTTTCCCATTTTGTAAATATTTATTTTGGGTCCTTTTCTCCCCATTTTCTAAAATGCTCCAATATTAATAATTAATGAATTAAAACTTATAAAATTAAAAACACAACAAAATCATTTCGTAACACAAACAAATCATTCAAAAGTTTAAATCAAATCATAAACTAACACAAACACATATTTCAAAATCCTAAACTAGAACTTCATATTCATTAAGGAATTTAAAATTTCAAATCACACTTCATCCGAGACAAGTTCAGTTATGTAACAATAATAATATGATCAGTATTTATTCAGTTTCAGTTGATATAATACTATTAGCAAATGTAATGCTAGAGTAAGTTCAAAGAATAAATGGTGTTTTGTTTTGGGCAAAAATATCTAGGTGAGATATAGGAATGAAATCAACGGTTAAGATAAAAATAAAAAATAAAAAAGAAGTGCGGACAGGTTCTTGCGGGTGCTGGTTAAACTCGCAATCTGCAAACATGTCACATTTCAAACTGCATCCGCTCACATTGTGTTTGCGAAACCGCCCATTAGTATGTGGGTTGGGTGGGTTGGACCTGTTGGGCGATTTTTACGAATCGGATAAATCGTTACCCGCCCCTACTAAAAAGCTATTTTTTTAATTATTAAAAAAAAACACAAAAAAACTGAGTGAAAAAACAAGTCATACTCACGAGAAATTCATATTTTTCAACACAATTAAAAAAAAAATTATTCTCAAATGTAATAACTTCCTCTTTTTGATACAAAAGTCAAAAAGACAAATTTACTAAAAAAATCAAACCCCAAACAGGATTTGGGAGGGCTGTTGTGCGGGGTGCACAATAGCCACTGTTGTGAAGTTAAATTAGCCCATTTTAGGACTCATTTCAATAATCTAAATCATTCACATTTTAGAATATATCAAGTAGAAATACCTGTAAAAAATCAAGTTAATCGGATATCGTTTACCCTTTCATCCACTTACATTTGTATCTACAAAAATAAATAACAATTATGATTTAAAGTATTAAAATGAATACAAATATGAATAGAATAGGATATCGTTTACCCTTTCATCCACTTACATTTGTATCTACAAAAATAAATAACAATTATGATTTAAAGTATTAAAATGAATACAAATATGAATAGAATAGGATATCGTTTACCCTTTCATCCACTTACATTTGTATCTAAAAAAATAAATAACAATTGTGATTTAAAGTATTAAAATGAATACAAATATGAATGGATGAAAAGATAAACGATATCCGATTAACTTAATTTTTTGCAGATATATTTTTCTTGATGTATTCTAAAATGTGAACAGTTTGGATTATCAAAATGAGTCCCAAAATAGGTCCATTTGGCTGTACAACAGTGACTGTTGTGCACCCCACATAGCAGCCACTCCAAATCCCCCAAACAAGACCTAAATTATCATAGATTGATTGAGAAATTAAAATTAATTAAGATGAATTAAAGATGGAAGAGAAGTATTTTATTAATTCTATAACCTTAATATTAAAGATTTTAGAGTACATATTAATTTTTACTGAAGCCATAAAATCTATTACGAAATATTAATACTAGTCCACAGCTCAAAGAGCACCTCCCCCGATATGCCAAATTTAATGTGATAGTCCAACTGTTGGCTACATATTTTGTAAAAGCCAGTTACAATTCGACACGTGGCGGAGTAAGGGTAATATAGAAAGACTATTTAAGTCCTTGATCCTAATCCTACACGTGGCAATTAATATTGGTTCTCACGTGATCTGAGTAGCATTGGATCAGTAAAGAGATGCAAGGTGACGTGGCTTCAACGGTTACTCACATTCAAATTCAAATATAGGAGGGAAGCCTAACTGCAGGTGATGGCGTAGTGGAACTTCTTACAAGGCAACATGATCAGGGATCATGGGGAAGCAGTTCGACGGTTTGAAGTGCAGTTCGAAAGTCATCCTTGACAAGTATAAATAGTAGGGGAGCCCCCAGAAAAAAGGACCCAGACTCAGATCCAACAAAACCAGTCATTTACTTCATATTTTCTTTTCCAGTTTTTACATTTTCAGTCTTTACATTTCCTGCACTTTAAATACCTGTTCTTTACATTCATGCACTTTACATTCCTGCACTGTACTTCGTTCATAGGAATAGTTTCAAGTAGATCGTCACTGTAAACCTCTACGAGGCTGAGTTTGGATTATTGTAAGTTTTCATTTTTATGAAATACTTCAGTTGTTCGTCATTTACCTGTTGTTTTGTTTAATTTCTCCTAAGTCAAGCCACCAGTAAAAGTCCTCTTCATTGAGGCTGAAAGAACTAAAACACAATCGTCTGATAATTGGTTGGCAATTATAATTTCTGTAAGGACTGATTGATCCTTGTTGGCACGCTCGCATTTACAAATATAACCCTCGAAAAGCCAAAAAGCCAACATATATTTTTGGCACGCCCAATGGGACCAATTGAAATGGCTAGACGGAGAAGATAAGGAGAAAATGAACGCTTGGAAGAAGGCGTAGAAGGAGAGGTAGAAATACCTAATCCAGAGGATAATGTGGTAACACATCCTGTGGAAACTCCCATGTTATCAGAACCTATGGTCGAACAGACCAAAACTTCTAGACAAGAACCATATGTTCATAATATTGGACGAAACCAAGGAATTGGACCATCCACTGTTCCATCTACTCAGCCAACAAATCCATGGGATGGCCTAGTAGATGCCATGGGACAACAATTAATGAACACAATGGAAAGGTGGGCAACATCCTGTTTGGATCGAATGAATAACCACCAACCAACAAATGCAAGACTCATGGAGGAAGTTCCAAATGTCCCTCAGCAAAGATTAGCTAGAGATAAACAGCCTATGCAATTTAATGGACATTCTAATGGTCAAAATAGTAACCAGAACTATGAAAGACCATCACCTCAGTCTTGGTATGAACCCATTTCGAGGCCTATAGCAGGTCAAAATGCCTCAGTACTCAACAATGAAGCCATGCAAGTTGGTGGATCTGGCCCAGTACAAGAAACTGGCATAAGAATGGTCACAAACCCCATGTTCGAAGCCATACCTGGCACTAGGGGGTATAATAATCCCTTATTCGAATTTATACCCGGGGGGTTGGAAGGTTTTCCTGCAAATGGAAGAGACACAACACATGTTCCAGCACCTTTCGCAGGTCCCTTCGCAGGACAGGCTCAAAGGGGTTACCCACACCCCCAACAGCAGCCTGCACCACAGGGACAACCAGTCCCAAATGTACCACCCTATGGACCAAGAGGACCACAAGCACAAGTTTGTCCACCAAATCCTGTGTTTGTCCCTCCAGTAGTGGTTTAGCAGGCACAAAATATGGTCCCTAGGGACCAAATTGCTGATATTGTTAGGGAGATGTGTGGACCGATGGCCCGGGGGGTCCAGACTCCTGTATACAGAAAACCATACCCAGAATGGGTAGATAGGGTACATGAATACCCAAGGGGGTTCAGGATACCAAATTTTACCCTTTTCTATGGGAGTGGAAATCAATCAACAGTAGAGCATATTGCTAGGTTTGCTGCTCAATGCGGTGAATTTACTAATCATGACTATATGAAACTGAGATTATTCCCAAATTCCCTAACTGGGGAAGCATTTGTATGGTACATAAACCTTACACCTGGCTCCATTCAGACTTGGCAACAAATGGAAGAGGCATTTCATGCCCAATTCTTCCAATCGGAGCCAGAGGTTTCCATGGCAGACTTGGCAAGATTGAGTCAAAGGCCTGAAGAAAAAGGCTACTCAGTTTATTGCCAGATTTAAAAGGGCTCGAAATAAATGTAGAGTCATCCTGCCAGAGCCAAAATTCGTAAGATTGGCTCAAAATGGCTTAGAGTTCAGGCTTCAAAAGAAGTTTGACTCAACTGAATTCAGAGATTTGGTGGAACTAACCTATAAAGTGTCTCGATATGAAGCATTATTAGAGGAGGAATAGGATCGAAATAATGCATCGTATAAGACATATTATAGAGATCCCAATTATGAGATCGATGTAGCAGAGATTGTGGGCAAAGAGCCTGTAATCTGTGAAGCATTAATTCATAAGGATACAACAATTGACCAGCAGTTTAAAAAGAAAGACTTTCACAGGAAATACTCTTTCGATTTAACAAAGGCAGATGACATTTTTGATCATTTGATTGCGGCCAATTTCCTTAAGTTACCAAAAGGAGTAAAACTGCCATCTCCGGATGAACTTAAGGGAAAAGCATATTGTAAATGGCATAACTCTTGGTCTCACTCGACTAAAAACTGCATTGTTTTTCGAGACAGGATCCAAGAACAAATTCGGAAAGGAAGTTTGAAATTCCCAGCCAAAGCAGAGAAGGCCATGGAGATTGACAGTAATCCATTTCCAGAAGTTGGAGAGGTGGTAGCCAATGTCATTATGCCAGATTTCCAGAACTTGTCCTTGACAGAATTGGAAGAAGTCAATGTGCAGATGCATGTTGCCAACCAGACAGTCATCAAGAAGGACACCAGAAACCAACCAGCTATTGGACAAAGTTTCTCACACCAGAGGGAACACTCAGATGAAGAATCATTGGATGATGATTCCTTAGAAGCAGCAGTAATGCAAAGGATGTGTCCCAGGTGCAGACTGAGTTATAAGTGGTTTAAAGGGCTTCCAATTGATGGGAAACAATATTACAGGGATGTGCAGAGACGCCCTAAACCAACCAATGCTTATAACAAAAGGCCGTATCCGGCTAGTGTTAGGCAGCAGCCATTGGTAGTTGAACCAACAGTTAATAGAATGCATACTAAAGGCAAGAGGCCCTTGTATGAGTCCAGGCCACCTAATTATTACAGAATGGAGAGCAGCCATTCTGAAAGAAGACTGGAGAGGAGTTCAGGTTTTGAGACCAAAGCCAGAGATTGGCCCCCTAGACCAGCCTCATGCAGGACAGAAAGAGGTCACCTTCATCGAAGGCCTGAATCAGGCTCGAAACATGAGGTCAGAGCCAAGCATTTACCTTCACAGCCAGCCTCGAAGATGGCTTCGAAGGTAGAAAAAAGCAGTTCAACATCTGAGTCAGTAAGTTCGTGGGTACCTGGAGTTCCAGACTGGTTTTTAATGCAAAACAAACCTAGGGAAGTGCCTGCCCAGAGAGATGTTGGAAACCAAGGAAGAATGGTTAAACCTCCTTTGGTGGCTCCGAACAATTGGGTATTGCTTAAACACCCAAAGACAAAGGAGCCAGATATGGTCCCAGTCATTTCGAGATCACAAAGGAGAAAGATTCAGCGCAGGTACACTCAGTACTAGCAAGATATGAAAGAAAATGGAGAGAATTCTTCATTGGTCCAGACAAAAGGAAAGAAGGCTCTAAAGTCAGACCATACTCCAAAGCCAACTCTACAAAGCAAAGTAGGTTGCAACAGAGAACAGTTGGCCAAGGTTCATTCAGAACTAAAAGCCAGAGAGAAGTCTAGCTTAGCAGGATTGGAGAAAGCTCTGATGGAAAGTAATAGCGAGACAGAAGAAGAAATTGGCATAAGCCAAAAGAAAGAAATGGTGGAGGAAGAAATGTTCGAAGCCTTCATGGCTGAGCAAACATTTCTGGTTGAAAAACCAGTCGAGAAAAACCATTCGAAGGAACCCGTTAGCAATGATGTGCCAGAATGCAGCATGGAAGATGCCTCTGAGGTAACTGATCAAGGTAGCCAAGAAGGGAAACAGGCACAGCCAGCCATCTAGTTTGGCTCATTTCCTCCAGTATTAGTCAATATGGTACATATACTGCCTCATGAGTTCGAAGCTGGGGATGAGAACCAAGATGGTCAAGAAGTTGATCCAATTCCAGTCTCTAGTGAAGACTCACAAGTAAGTATGGTGCAGGATGACTCCGGAATGGCTACCCCAATGGAGACTGAATATGAGAGTGAAGAGGAGGTAAGCATTAACCTCTCATATCCTTTTGAGTATCCCTCGAACTCTATGACACAACATGTCAAGCCTTTGTACATTAAGGCTTTCTTCGATAGAATTCAATTGAACCGAGTTCTGATAGATAATGGAGCAGCAGTGAACTTACTACCGAAATCTTCTTTGAAGAAACTAGGGAAAAAGAATCCCAGGTTGATCCCAACTAGCACAACCATTGCTGGCTTTGCTGGAGACAAACAGATGGCTCAGGGGATTCTGCCCATCAACCTGAGTGTGGGAACTAGGGACTGCATGACAGTATTTTTCGTAATCGACAGTACTACTAAATACAATGCTTTACTTGGGAGAGATTGGATCCACACTAACAAATGTGTGCCCCCCTCTTTGCATCAGAAAATTATGATGGCTTTGGGCAATGGAGAGACAGAGGAAATTGATGCAGATCCTCAACCCTTCATAGCCTGTGCAGACTTTGCAGAGGCCAAGTTGTATATTGAGGGAGTGACACCACTTAGTATACTGAGGAAAGCTGATGGCTCAGCCGAAGTAACGGCTGATGAGGAAGTGACACACCTGAAGCACTTAGTCCAAGAGCTTTGTGGAGCCTGGCCAAGAAAGCAAGGTGTATAAGCTAATTAAATCCCTTTTATGGTTTAAAACAAGCTCCTAAACAATAGCATGAGAAATTTGATTCCTGCATGCTTAAGAATAGCTATAAAACTAATGAATGTGATAAGTGCATATATTATAAAACTTGTGAGAATGCACATGCGATTATTAGCCTATATGTGGATTATCTACTCATCTTTGGCTCTAATTTACAAATTATAAATAAGACTAAAAATATGTTTAATAGCCACTTTGATATGAAAGATCTTGGTGAAGCCAATTTTATTTTGGGAATTAAAATTACCAAGACTAATGATGGCATTTTTCTTGATCAGTCGCATTACGTTGAGAAAATTTTAAAGAAATATAACTTTCTAGACTGTAAACATGTTGCTACTCCTTTTGATGCAAGCATACATTTATCTATTGTAATAAATGAAAAAGAAGTGATTAATCAAAAATAATATGCTAGCATGATTGGTAGTTTGAGATATGCTACTGACTGTACTAGACCTGACATTGCATATGTTGTTGGAGTACTTAGTGGATTTACTAGTAAGCCAAGTCGAGATCATTGGCTAGCCATAGGAAGAATTATGAGATATTTATCTGGTATAAAAAATTATGGATTGTTTTATAACAAGTATCCTGTAGTACTTGAGGGATATAGTAATGTCAAGTGGAACACTTTGTTAGGTGATTCTCTCTCTATCTTGGGTTTTATTTTTACCTTGGGTGGTGGTGCTATATGTTGGAAGTCTAAAAAATAAACTATAATTGCTAATTCTACAATAGAAGCTGAGCTTATAGCGTTAGCTTCAGCATGTGAGGAAGGGAATTAGTTGAGAGATTTGTTACATGAAATCCCTTTTTGAGAAAAACCAATTCCTCTTGTGTTAATTCGTTATGATAGCACTGCTATTATTGGTAGAGTAAACAATCATTTTTATAATGGTAAATCCAGACCTATTCGAAGGAAACACAGTAATGTGAGATCCTATTTGAGTAATAGCATCATAATTGTGAATTATGTAAAATCTTGTGATAATCTTACGGATCTGTTAACCAAGGTCTTGGCGAGAGATAGAGTCTGGAATACATCGTGAGGGATAGGTTTAAAGCCTATAAAATCATAAATCATGTATGAGGACGCCCAACCTGGAGACCAGAGATCCTGTAACTAGGTTCAATGGGAAGAACGAATCATATGGTGGTTGTAAAAAATGCACTCCTTAATATTTTGGTGTCCATCCCTATGATGTAAATACATTTGTCCTATAATGTTGAAGAGTTGAGTTTTTATACTCTTAATGAAATTTTGTAGCTCTTGTTGAGTAGGGTGTGTAAATTTGAATGTTGTTAGTCGAGGCTTTATATAGGGGGAGGTCACCCCAGCTGGGGGGGGCGCTATATATAATATTACTAGTGCCCCCCTATAGAAATTGTACCCGTTAGGCAATTTCACCCGTTGATGGACGTACGGATGGTGACGTGTAAGGCGGAGATTAAATCTGACGGGGCTTGGTGTGAGTAGACGTGGCCATCTCCTCCAGAGAGATTTCCATGTATTTGTTAAGTTCCAACCAGATCTCACTATTAGAGGAGGAATTCCTTGTATTTTATTAACAAATGGGGACAGTAGTTGGTTAGATGCAATGTCCCCAAAAATGAGAGAATGGTTTGATGTTAATGTAACCACTGTCATGATTAATGAAAAATTTTATTAATTTTATTTATGAAACCACTCAAAGTTTTATTACTTACTACATTTCCCTTATCATCAACTATTACATCTTGAGTTACATCACTATTTTTTACACTGATGATTATATTTCGGAAAACATTAGAAAATTCTGCTGGATCCATAACAACTGATCTTCTACGATCAACTTCCTCTTTGCTAACACCAACCTCTGAAATCGACGGACCAGGATCAACATCACTAGTGTCATCACCACCTGTGCATACATCAATCTCTGACAAACTCAGACGACCTCTGAGTTCATGAATAACTAAACCACTTTCCCCATGGAAGCGAAAAGAGGCTTGGCGAGGCATTATTTAGCTTATTTAGTGATTAACACTTAACTTACACAGGTGTGAATGTTGTTAGTCGCGGCTTTATATAGGGGGAGGTCACACCAGCTGGGGGGGGCGCTATATATAATATTACTAACCCCCCCTGTAGAAATTGTACCCGTTAGGCAATTTCACCCGTTGGTGGACGTACGGATGGTGACGTGTACGGTGGAGATTAAATCCGTACTCACACCAAATAGTAATTACTATTTGGGGTGAGTAGACGGGGCTTGGTGTGAGTAGACGTGGCCATCTGGCCATCTGCACACTCACACCCACGGACATCTTCAAATTCTAAATCATTCTACAATTTAATTTATGGTTAAGATTAATTTAATTAAATAACACTTATTCTTAATATGTCTTGATTAGTACATAATTAAATTAATCATAACTAATCACTAATCCCACATAATTTAATTAGTCTAATTGACTTCCATTAGAACCCAATTAATTATATTTAAATTTATCATTCTGAATCAGGTTTTTAATCAAACTCCAAAAAGGCTCCAAATATTAAATTAAACTTATTTTCATCTTCAATTTTGGTTTCTTAAATCATTAAGGCTTTCAATTTCATATTAAACTTCTAAATCTTCATCAATAAATTACATATTCAATTGAACACCTCATAAATAAATTTAATTCATAATAATCTTAATTCACAATTCTCATAACTTAATTAACTCCAATTCGGACCCAATTAACCAAATCTCAATTTTATAAATCTGAATCAAATATTTAATTAAACTCTCATATGGTTCAATACTCGAAATTAAAATAATTCAATTCACCATTTGTACTCTCTTGAGCCATTTAGGCTTTTAATTTCTAATTCCAAAATAAATCCTGAATAGAGTCGTATACGAATCAGTCTCTATAATTTTTATAAATCCCAGATTAAATTAGAATAATTGACAATTAAAATTCAAATCTTCTTAATTAATTAAGTATTAATCATTATACGTGGGGGGACGTTACAGATAAAATTGTAATAATACATATTTTTAAATTGTAAAGAAATGAAAATGTTGTGTAAATAGGTCGGCTGTTATTGTCAAGGAAAGTCAGGCAAAAAACTATAATTTTAAAAATCATAAAGGCAGTTTGTAATTTAAATAAACTAGATTTATCATTTTTTTATATTGTATTTAGGGAATGTTTGGTTTATTGGAATAGAATGATATGAGATGACAAATAAAGTATAATGTAAGAGAAGGTAAATATATCATTTTTGAATATTAGAATGAATAAATTCTAGACTGAAAATTAACCATTAGTGAGATACTTTTAAGTTTGGAAAATGTTGTGTTGACAATATGGAAATGGACTTTATAAATAAGTAGAAAATATGGAAATTTAATTTTCAAAATTTGATTAAAAATAATAGTAATACTAAAATAAAAATGGCACAACCAAGACAAAATCAATGGAAAAAAGGTGCCCTCACGCAGGATCGAACTACGGACCTTCAGTTTAGAAGACTGACGCTCTACCGCTAGAGCTGTAAGGCTCTACCACTGAGCTACAAGGGCTTTGCTGGCCATAGATGAGACGTTTTAAATATATATTATTAAAGACCATCAATAATTATTTCTATAATTTACATTGGCAACCCTTGAAATTAAGAAAAATTAAAATAAGCTCAACAAATTATACCAATCTCCATTTAATAAGGTTAAGGCTACGTGAAGTTATGCAGATGATTTATAAACAGATAAGCAAATAAGTAAAAGTAAAATATACATTTCAGTATAAAAAAAAAAGATAATATAATTTTGCTATTAATACAACCAACAAATAATTAATAAAAATGTGTAAAATGTTCTGTGAATTAAAAACTAAAATGAAATCAATGCAATTATGCTAAATTAGTAAGGTTGATGTATTTTTTTTTTTTTCTTTCAAATTTCAAGAAATATCAATTTAATATGGAAGGTATTCGGATCAAGCCCATAACACCTGGACAATAAGATTGCCAAAAGAAAAAAAAATGATCAAGCTGACACATTTATCTTCAAAGTTTATTGAACAGTGGGTAAACTGAATTTGATCAAATAGTGGGCTAGCATTGTTTTTATTTTATTATTTGTTATTGACACAGCTAGCATTGTTGATGAAATAGTGCAGCTTGCCTCCATAACTTAATCGGATTGGACAGTCTTGTTCGGTTTATGGGAGCCCACCACGGATTCTGTTTTGATAATCTGAATTGTTCAATGTGGAGAACTCGTCGACTACTATATGTCTGTAAAAAATTATGTTGATCGGATATCGATAGCTATCTCATCATATCAGTTTTGTATAAAAAAATAGACGGTGAATAAATTAAAGGTTAACAAAAAACTGATAAGATGAGACAGCTATCGATATCCGATCAACGTGATTTTTTATAGGCATATAGTACTTGACGAATTCTACACATTGAACGGTTCGGATTATCAAAAAAAGACCCGTAATAGGCTCCCACAGACTGAACAAAACTGTCCAATTCAATCAAAGACTGTAGGCAAGCTGCCACCTTTCAAAATTTGATCAAGTTGACACATTAATCTTCAAAGTTGTTCTAAGCCTAAATAAATTAAGAATTTTGAAAAAAAATAGTGAATAAATTGGAAATAGTTATACATTATTTACATTTTAAAAAAATATTATACCTTTTTAAATTAAAATAGACTAGTGTTTCACTTGTGCTATGCACGGATTGTGTTTATAATTATTTGTATATATATGAATTGTTATTTTTAAATGTCTTTTTTTTTTTTGCACACATAAAAAGAAATATTACAAATGTAGCGTATCTTCAATTAATTATTTTATGTTTTTTTTTATTCAAAATTTAAAAATAATATACGGGCAAAATTTATAACTAAATTAAGGAAAAATTTATTCCTAATGACATTTTTTTACTTCTATATAAATACTTAAAAAAATAAATTTAAAAAAGGTAGTCAATATAATATTATACATTAAGTAAAAAAATGTGATTAGCAATTATGCTTCATAAATTTACTATAGTTTTAATTTCACATTTAAAAAAAAAAAAAAAAAAACTATTTTAAAAGCATTTTATTTATAGTAGCAAATAGAATTTTCTTAGCAAAAAGAAAAGTTTTAAAATTTTGTTACAAATTTTCAAATTTCTAGTGTTAAACATTCTATTCTATTTGCTTGTTTGTTTGCGTGCTTGTTTTGGGATTTTTTATTTTTGCACCACATTCATCGTATTATTTTATTTATTTTTCTTCTTCTTACTTGATTGTCGCATAATACTTCTTTCATAGTGCATTTCCGAGTGTATTAGTGAAAATATTATACACTTAAAATACACAAAATTACAATATATAGAAAGAAAAAAAAAAAGTAAGTAATTGTCCAAAACTAAAATCACTTTAAGAAAAAACAAAATAAAAATAAAAATAAAAATGAAATTGTTTGAAATATAAAATGATTTACTTATTTATTTATTAATTTTTAAAAATAAACTTTTAAAGAAAATAAAGAAAACTGTATAAAAAAAAGTACAAAAACTAAACATAAAATATAATATAAAAAATAAATGAATTATAGGATTTTCAAGAAATGAGACTTACAAATAAATTTGGTAATATCTTGTCTATTCATATACTTTTTGTGTATATTTTTTTGTAATTCTAATCCCGAGAATGATATTGAAATAGTTTACACTTCTTGCATTAGGTCGATCTAATAGTTTTAGTAAATACAGATGTAATAAATTTCATAACACAACAAACAATTGTGAGACAATGTATTAAAAAATAAATAAAAGCAACGTTTAATGATGATATAGAAGCACACCTGACATTTTAATTGGAGGTATAACCAGATAAATCTCCATAGAAGGGGAAGATAACCTTTATTTTTCATCACAACAATTACATAACTCAATATATAATTTTAATGTCTCTTACATTTCCACACGTCCAATTCTCTATCAATATTAAAATGAATACATGAACAAAAAAAAAAAAAAACATTTGAGAAGACAAAGAGATGTGGTTTGACACCTTTCAATTGTTGAATTTTATTAATCAATAGTTATTAGGCTTTAATGGTCCGGTTTCTAATATTTGTTAATCATTAAAGTTGAGTTCTTTGATTTCATCTATATTCACTTCATAATTTGATAATAGTCACGTGTCAAACGTTTACACAAATACTTGACACATTTTTTGAGCACTATTAATGAAATGCACAGTGTAATTTTTTTTTCTATTTTTTTTTTGCAATTGCAACTTATTATTTTTTAATGAGAATTTATATTTGTTTTAGATATTTTTTTTAATATACAAATTATTGTTTTTTAGATTAGGTTTAGAAAATTTAGCCAAAACCCTTTTATTGGACCCTTATTTGGTGAAAAGAACAGCTCAATTTATTTTGCTTCGTACATAAACCCTCTAAGGAGAAAATATATAATTGAGTAAGGATAAAGTAAAATATATATTTTTTTTTTCTTGGACAATATTGTCAGAGTAACATGTTACTGTGAGACACAATAACATGTTACTGTCAAATATAATAACTGTCGAACAAAGTAATATGTTACTGTCAACGGTAATAATTTTCTTTAAAAGAATTTCATAGTCAACATGGATCTTATTTGATAGATTTTGATGAGAAAATTCTAAAAATACTAATTTTATTTAAAATAGACATCTACATCAAAAGTTATATTATTTTAAAGTTTAATATTTTGATGATAATGATATGTGTTGAACTTTTCAAGAATGTTTTTTTTTTTTTTTTTTAAATGTTTGTCTTTAATGTATTAAAGTTTTATTACGAGGGAGTTTTAACCAAATCTCTCAAAAGACTTGTGGGTTGGAAGAAGTTAATAAATGTGAAGATTTTTTTAAAAAAATAATAATAATAAAAAAGTAAGAAAATTAAGATTGGAATATTGGAACTCCTAGAAGACTTGTGAGTTAAAAATTTCATTTTTCTTATATAATATATAGGTATATAGATAAATTGGTTCGGTTAAGATTTTTGCTTTTAACCTCTTTTGTCCTCTTTTTTTCAACACTTTTAAAGTTGTTGAATCCTATATAATTTCGGAATAATATTAGGAATCATTAAAAAATATCATGAAGATTTTTCATTCTTTAATTAGTGTTTGGTATTTTATTATATATGTAATCCAAATGTGGAGAATCTTTCATGATTATCTTCATAATATTTTTTTTTAAAATCCCTAGTATTACTCGTAATTTTAAGATGCAAAAATTTCAAATCAAAAAACTTCATATCATCCTAAAATAGTTGGTTCGTTTTCATCTAAGTTTGTGTATTGGGTTTTTTTTATTTTTTTCTCAAAAAGACAAATTTTTTGTAAAATAAAAAAAAAACAAATCTAAACAAAATATCACATCTAATCCCATAATCATTTCGCTTTTTCTCTTACAAACATCATATCCAACCACAAAAAAATCCAACTATCTTCCTAAACACTAAAAAAATTTTCTCCAATAAAATCCTACAACTAAAAAAACCTACATAAAATTCAGTTTCCAAACATAAAGTAGTCTCTAAATTATATGAATTGAACTTGTGATTTAAAAAAATAATGTGAGACAAAAATCCAAAACCGATTAGCGATGAGTGAAGTAGCCACGTAAATGCAAACCAATACTTAGAATTGACAGCAAGACGATTGAAATGAATTTGAACAGAAACTTAGCCCACTAGACATCAAGTTAGAATTATTAGAAGTACCGCACTCAAAAAAAATTATTGATTCATTAAACATTACATGAGTTCCATTAATATTTAGCAATTGTAAATGTACCGAATCAGATAATTACAAAATAGATAATAAATTTAACATTATTATTATTCAATTGTCACAAATTTTAAGGGAGATCCATCTAATTAGTCCATTTATTTCTGTTCATATTTTTTTTTCTTAAGTAGGTGTTTGACATTTCTTAAAAGAATTAAAAAGTTAAAAAATTACTGAAAAAACAAAAAAGATAACACTACTCATATGTTTAGGCGGAAAACAAAAAGTTGAATAGACAAAGAATAAAAAGATAAAAATACCCCCTCTAACAGTGTACTTTTTGGTTAAAAAAAAACAGTACAGCACAGTGCACTTACGCACGGAAAACAATGCAGCGCGGACAACATGTCAAAAAGTCAGAAGGGTAGGAAGGTAATTTTGTTAGTTAATACAATATTTTAATACACATTTTTTTCCTAAAAAATCAAAAAATTATCCCAAATATATTTCTTTTTTTTTCTCTATTTTTTAGTTAATAAATCAAAAAATACACTTATATAATTCATCCCAAATAATCTCTAAATGTGATAAGTTAAAATTCCAGCACCTTCTATTTAGAGTGAAGAGTGAGAATGTGCCATTATTGAAAAACAAATAATAAACATAAACATTGTATATGAATAGTCCAATAGAGAGAAAGACAAATTGGGGTTTTCTTTCTCCATAGTGGGAGAGAGAGTGTATCTGGCCTCACCCACATCTAACCAATCAAATCCCTTCATTGTGATGTTCTTGATTACCCCCTCCATTCCTCTCTTCACCCATTCCTTATCTCCCATCAATCCACAATCCCACCCACACTATCTCACATTAATTCCTCCACTCTCCTCTCCATTTCCCTTGATGCCTTCCTAATTCCACAACTCCATCTCTCTCTTTCTCTCTCTACAAATGGCCACCAACTCCCTCCAATCCCTCCACCACCACCACTCTCTCCCTAGGCGCCACTCAATAGACTCCCCTCCCACCACCCTTCCCTCCTCTCTCTTCCTCAAACCCACCAACACCACAACCACCACTTCTCTCTCCCAATCTCTCTCCTTCACCCCCCTCTCTCTCTCCTCCTCCTCAACCACCACACCCTCCACCTCCCAAACCATCTCTTTTGACCTCCTCCACCACCACCTCTCCACCAAAAACTTCCGGCAAGCCGACGAAGAGACCCGCCGCCTCCTCATCGTCCTCGCCGGAGAACCAGCACAGAAGAGGGGCTATGTCTTCTTCTCAGAGGTCCAATTCATCTCAGAAACAGACCTAAACACCATAGATGAGCTGTGGAGACAACACAGCAATGACAAGTTTGGGTACAGTGTTCAAAAGAAGATATGGAAGAAAGCGAATAAGGACTTCACAAGCTTTTTTATGAAAGTTGGGTGGATGAAGAAGCTTGACACTGAGGTTGAGCAGTACAACTACAGGGCGTTCCCAAATGAGTTCATGTGGGAATTGAGTGATGACACACCTGAGGGTCACTTGCCATTGACAAATGCTCTTAGAGGGACACAACTTCTCAGTAGCATACTAAGTCACCCTGCTTTTGAAGATGTTGCTAAAGAAGATGAAGATGAGGAAGAAGATAACGGGATTGAAAATGGAGGATTGAAGGGTTTGAAAAAGGGTAGCTCTAACCCATTGAGCAAGAACAAGACTGTGTTCAATCCAGACTACAGCTTTTAATTTACAAAAATGATTAGCGAACGAATCTCATCACAGAATTGAATATAACTTCTGAGATGTGACGCACATATTTAATAAGTCTTATTTACTGCGAGAGTTGTATGTGATTTTGAGATTCTGTTTAAAGTCTTATTTGGTGTGACAAAGTTGTATGTAATTGATTAACCAAACTATGAAAAAAAATTGGAAAAGTGATTGAGTGATTTTCTAAAAAACAATATAAATGAAAAATAAATGGTTGATTGATTGGAACATTATGCTTAGTTCCTGTAAATATCTTTTGTCTTCTAAGCTTTTTGTTTGCTTTTATTTATGTGGGGGACTTTATGACTATTTTATTGATAATGCTTTGCTATTAATATATTCATTTTGAGATAAACTACTAATAGGTTCTAATAGTTAAGATTTAATACCTATTGAAAATAAATTTTGATAAAATTGTAGCTAAAAATATTTTTTTTGTGACAATTTTTTTTCATATGTCGTTAAAAATTGACAATTAGTGATTTTTTTGTCATAATTTTTATAAATTATCTCTAAAACTTACAATTAGTGACTTTTTTTATGACAAATTTTTCTCATAAAACTTATTAGACAATAAGTCCACTTATTAGAATCTACGCGTAAGTACTTCTATATTTTGGTCACAAAAAAAGCCAACCCTTTTGTGTATGTTTTGCTTGTATCTTGTGCTAACTTGTGCATATGAGATATTGAAAGAATACCCATTGCTCTTACTTTTGAGGTTTATTATTTATTAAATTTTATTGATAAATTTTTAATTTTTTTTATTATTTATAAATTTATGATAAATTTATTAATAAGATTTAATAGGTAATATAAATTTCAAAAGTAAGACCTATTAATAAGTGTCCCTAATTTTCAAGGGTTTTATATGGGATATAGATAGAATATAAAATAGTAATAAAAATCAATGATATATTAATTCTCTTTTGTTAAAATGGATTTTTTTTACAGATATATATAGTTTTTTGGGTCAAAATTGACAAATAATTTATTATAATTGTTGTCATTTTCATTGTAGGGAAATAGATGAATAAATAATCAAGCATTCATGTAAAATGTCATTAATATAAGTAGATGTACACAATTGAGAACAATGCGCGGCCATTTTAAAATCCTAGGGCATAGTGTATGCACCAGGTGCAACATTGCCCTAAGTGTGAATTTTCAGAGCAGCCAAGCAGAAGCATGAATGCACATACATTAAGAATAATAAACATTCATCATAGAACATTTATATATATCTATATGTACATATATATCGATTCCCAACATAATTTATCTATTCAACAGTTTAAGCATTTGATGGGTCAATTTTACCTAAGTATGCGGAAGTGACTAAAACTTCGTTTGGATGAATGAATTGTTTCGAGGAGATTAAGGCTAAAAAGTTATTTTTTTAATTAAAAAAAAAAACAAAAAAAAACACAGTAAAAAAACAAGTCATATTCACAAGAAATTCATATTTTTCAATACAACTAAAAAAAATTATTCCCGGACACAATATAACTTTCTTCTTTTTGTTACAAAAGTCAAAAAGACAAAGTTACTAAAAAAATCAAACCCCAAACAAGACCTAAATTATTATAGATTGATTGAAAAATTAAAATTAATCACGATGAATTAAAGATGGAAGATCTATAACCTAAATATTAAAGATTTTAAAGAACATATTAATTTTTAGTGAAGCCATAAAATCTACTACGAAATATCTAATATTAGTCTACAGCTCAAAGAGCACCACCACTGATATGCCAAATTCAATGTGGTAGTTCAATAACTCTATTTTGATATAAAAAATGAAGTCCACCAGATATGCCAAACACTGAGTTGGCATTTGGCATGAACTCAACATGTTAAATTTGGCATGCTCCATATTGATGTCAAATGTAAGTCTATATTTACCTAACAAAATAATTTTCTTTTTAAAAATAATAGAATAATATATTTAACATATCGGATGAAGAGTTTATGTCAAATTGACATATACCAACTTACCACCTAAGCCTTAAAAAAATTGACATACCAAATTTTAAAGATTCGGATGGAGATGCTCTAATATGCCAGAATTACTCAGATTCTCATTATGATTCGGATATTACCATATCACTTTTCTATTAAGGTTCACTATAGCCTCGTGGTTGTTGATTACAAGTTTGTTTGCGAGTTAGATTAATGATTTATTGAATCATGAAGTAACTTGATTTGTCAAATGACTATCAAAATCAATCAGTGATTTCTCCCTATCATATATATCACACATGGATTCTTAGACAGAAAAAAGGAGCCAAAATAATTCGACCCTTGCATTGGCAAAGTCATGACTTAGGGAGATTGGCAACAAATAACACAATAAAAGTAATTCAAACTTGGCCAACTATATGCACAATAAAACTTAGAAACATTAATGTACTATTGCTTCATGTCATGTGAACAACAAGAATTCCATATTTAGAAGTCCTTTATTCACTAGAATGAGATAAAATGATGATAAATAAAGATTCCATTCACAGTGTATTTTTCATTATTTTTTAGTTAATCAAACATGAAAATGAACATTTTGATAAAATGATCATTCTATTCAATTTCATTCCAGTGAATCAAATATTACCTAAATGTGAAAGTAAAATTTAGTTGAACTTACCAAGTTTTGTTTATTATCTAATGCCACATGAATATCATTAATAAAAATTAAGAGAAGATTTAGATTGGCTACACTATTTTTTAAGAAATCTAATTGTGTCAATCAATGAAAAGATCTCAAAAAATTTACACTATATATATAATCCTAAAATTTATCCAAAATTTAGTGACTTCAATTGAACACACTCAGATATACATACTCCACCCATGTTGATGATTGGCCAAAAGTTGGTCAGAGCTGGTCAAAGGTCACAGATGGCGAACAAGTAGCAATGCCAGAAGTTGGTGGTGGCCGGTGGCAGCTGTGGGTGGTAGCTGAAAGTGGTAAGGGAGGAGGGAAGTGTGAAAATTTGTTTTGAAAGTAAGTTCACAGTTTTTTTTTTTTCCAAAAATTTTGAAAATTTGAGAATCAATTTTACTTTTTTGAAAATGAAAATAATATACCAAAAAAGTATTTGTTTTCAGTTTCCAAAAAAATAAAAACAAAAACATGAAACGTTGGAGCATTTTGGCAACAAGGATAAAAAGCTAGCTTTTTGGCTTTTTAGTTTTTTCGTTTGGGAACAGGCTAATTTAGTAACTTTTTGACTATTTGGCTAAAATATGAGCTAAAAAAAACTAGTATGTTTGGGATGACTTTTTGACTTTTTACGAAAAGATGTGCAAAAAGTAGAGAGAAAAGAGAATCTTTGACTTTTTGGTATGTGTAGTTGGCTTTTTGATTTTTTTAGTAACTTTTTGACTTTTTGGCTAAAAAAGTCACTTGCCAAACGAGTTAGTAAAAAAAGCCAGCTTTTTTACCCAAAACAATCCAATTTTTTGCCAAAAAAGCCACCAAAAAAGTCAGAAAGGCAATTTTTTACTAACTTCCCAAAACACCCTATTAAATATTACCAACAAGGCAAAAAGAACTGCAAAAACGCTGACAGTTCGGGACAGGGAATCTGCACCCTACACAAGTTCAGCAGCAAATTAGAATTGGAATAATTTAAGAGAAAATTGAAACTTAAATTATAGGTACAGACATTTGCAGACACTGCTATTATATGTTACATGGCAGTCCACAACAGTCCATATAATCACCCAAACAGGTGATGTAACCAAATGGTTTCAAAACACTAATTAATGAAAAATAAATAAATGATTGGGATCAGAAATTTGCAATCCCAGAATGATCCACCACATAACCATCCAAGGTCATGTAACCAATGGTTTGAAAATCCTAATAAGAAGTCTATTTACGGTCTGCATCAAAAAAATTGCATAAAATAATTTCAATTATCAAGTCTACACCAAGACAATCTAAAATCACCAATTAACCATCGGCAACTTTCAAAGCAGCCAAAATTAGTAACCAACAATTTGGTGCAGTATATGAAGCTTTAATAGCTTGAATCCAGAATTTGAGTTAAATACCTATCCACATTTTTCAAGGCAAAAAATAAATAAATAAAATTTGAAATTTTTTCTAGCGAAATTAATAATGAATGAAAATAGTTAAAAGGTAAACATTTTAACCATAATACCAGTTCCCCATAAAATCCATCTTAAACACAAAAATACAGTGCAAAACTTCTAGAAGAATTACCGAAATGTGCAAGCCATAGTTGATGGGATTTAAGAAAGTTGTGATACCTCTTTATGATCTTGTGCTAAGAATACACTTTCATATGAAGAAAAGTAGATACGGTAAAGAAGCAAGTTCCAGTGACACGATATCCTACTATTTTGATCTGCTAGTTGAAA
Source organism: Camellia japonica (assembly GCA_030407325.1). NCBI lineage: Eukaryota > Viridiplantae > Streptophyta > Magnoliopsida > Ericales > Theaceae > Camellia > Camellia japonica. The sequence continues at coordinate 55,555,128 of JAPPVO010000036.1, forward strand.
TTATGAACAATATGTTGAATTACACAAATAGAAATCTTGTTCAATATAATATGACCAATAGACAAACAAGAGTTTGACAGCACATACAGAACTTTCCAGATGTAACACCCACCCATCCTTGATGGTCAGGGTGCATTAAGATGGACTGAAGATTAAATCCCTGCATTTTGTAATGTATGCAGTTGGTCATGGTTCTTTGCTAATTTTTTTTTCTTCCATAGCCTGTGGGAACATCTCTTTGGTAAAGGCACCCTCAAACATAAAGAGACAAACCAATATTCATCAAATATATTCCAAGGCACAAATTTAGAGAAAAACAAGTTTGTATCATCCCAATATGTATTATTACTCAAGAAACTCAAAACGACGGAGAAAAAAGAAATTTTCAAAGCATGATTTTTCCTCAATACAAAAAAACAAATAAATAAATACAATTACAAATACAAATACAAATACAAGTATGCAAAAAAATCCTAAAATTTACAATAGTTGCAATACGGAAATTCATTAAAAATATATATATATTAAACAATCAAAAGCAAAGCAAACAAAAAAAAATAATAATAAAATTGAAAACTGAAGGTAAGATATACATAAATAGTAGAATTCTACTTCTAGCTCAACATATAAACCCAAATATAAAATAAATAAAAAACAATATGCAATGAAATTTTGCTCTTGCTATTCTACTTCATGCCTAAAATTAATGCAATCTTCAAATATCAATATTCACACCTTTTGTATACGACGGTGTTGCTGCGCGTGGTTCGGCCAACATGTTTGGAGGAATGTTGGGAGCGTGTTGAGTATTGTCATGGCTGATTTTTGCAAAAGAGAAACAAAGAAAAACATGTGGCAATTACATAACAACTTGCAATAGAAGAAATGGGTCAAGGTTCAAAACACTCACACTGAAAAAGTTAAAAGATCATTTGGGTTTGGCAACTGGGGTCGCCAATCGGCTGCCAGAGGTGGTGCCAGTGAGCCATGATTTATGGCACAAGTCTTAACATTTGAATTAAAAATGCAATTAAAATTAAATATTGAAATTATAGTTTAAACATTCACAGATAGTTGGATATGTTACAAGGCACACCCCAACAGTCCATATAATCACCCAAACAGGAGATGTAAGCTGTAACTAAAGGTTCTAATTACTGAAAATATATAAATGATTGGGATAATAACTTTGCAATCCCACAATGATCCACCACACATAATCATCCAATCACTAATCATCCAATCCAAGGTTAGGTAACCAATGGTTTGAAAATCCTAATCAAAATTCTATTTACTGTCAGCATCATCCATAATTTATTGCATAAACTAATTTCAATTATCAAGTCTACACCAAGACAAACGTAAAAGCATCAATTAACCAACATCAATTTTCAAAGCAGCCAAAATTAGTAATTAAATATGTAAAACATCAGGATAATATAACCAAAATTTTCAAACAAATAACCTAAAATCCAAAAATTTAAACTCCGAAAAAAAAAAAGATTAGTTCAAAAGAAATAGCCGCAGTACATGATATGCACCTAACAATTTTGTGCAGTATATGAAGCTTAAAAAGTTTGAATCCAAAATTTGATATAAATATCCACATTTTTTAAGGCAAAATATAAATAATTAAAATTTAAAAATGAATGAAAATAGTTAAAAGAAAAACATTTTAACCATAATACCAGTTCCTCATAAAATCCATCTTAAACCCAAAGCAACAGCGCAAAACTTCCAGAAGGATTACCAAATGTGCATGCCAAGGTTGGATTTAAGAAAGTTGTGATAACTCTTTTATAAGAATGCACATCATATGAAGAAAAGTTAACACAGTAAAAAAGCTGCTCCAGTGATGCATATCCTACAATTTCGATATGCTAGTAGAGCTACCTACGAAGAAAAGGCATTATGAGCAATAAGTTGAATTGCACAAATAGAAATCTTGTTCAATATAATATGACCAAGAGACAAACAAAAGTTTGACAGCACGCACATACAGAACTTTCCAGAAATAACACCCAGCAATGCTTGATGGTCATGGGTGCATTAAGATGGGTTGAAGATTCAATGCCCTGCATTTTGTAGTGTATGCACTTGGTCATGGTTCTTTGCTAGCTTTTTTTTCTTTCTTCCATAGCCCATGGGAACATCTCTTTGGTAAAGGCACCGTCAAACATAAAGAGAAACCAATATGCGTCAAATATATTCCAAAGCACAAATTTAGAAAAAAATAAGTTTGTATCATCCGAAAATGTTTTACTCAAGAAACTCAAAACGAGGTAGAAAAAATAGATTTTCAAAGCATGATTTTTCCTCAATACAAAAAAAAAAATACAAATACAAGTACACAAAAAAAACCCTAAAATTTACAATAGTTGCAATACGGAAATTCATTAAAAATATAAAAAAAAATTATTAACAATCAAAAGCAAAGCAAACCAAAAAAAAATCAAATTGAAAACTGAAGGCAAGAAATACATAACCAGTAGAATTCTACTTCCAGCTCAACATATAAACCCAAATCTAAAATAAATAAAAAACAATATGCAATGAAATTTTGCTCTTGCTATTCTACTTCGTTCCCAAAATTAATGCAATCTTCAAAGATCAATATTCACACCTTTTGATGTACAACAGTGTTGCTGCACGTGGTTCAGCCAACATGTTTAGAGGAATGTTGAGAGAGTGTTGAGTATTGTCATGGCTGATTTTTGCAAAAGAGAAACAAATAAAAACAAAGAAATACATGTGGCAATTATACAACAACTTGCATTTTATTATTGTCCTAAATTAGATAAATAAGATGTGAAAATTGAAAAAACAATCCAATTCACAATATAAAAACCAACATAAGTTTTGATTTCACACAAGTTGCACAGTAGTTGGTGTAGAATAAATATCATAGTCAAAAAGACCAATTAGCATGATCAGCTATAAAAGTAAGAATGCATGAAAGATAAAGCTCACATTTCACACAGGGTAAGCACTTACAGTTTGTTTGGAACACATAACTGCCCATTTGACTGACAAACAGAATCATAGGACTCCCCCTGCTTTTCTCCCAAGTGATTCAAAGCACAAAAAATTAAGACCAGCTGAAGATGGGGAATATAATAATCAGAGAACAGAATAATAACCAAGATAGCTCACCTTCCAAAGATAACATTGATGCCAGCTATTCTTACTTCCACGAGTGCATCAGAAGTCCCATTTATATTGTATCATAGTTGTCAATTCAAGAAACAAAATCCTAATAGTGGAATTGTGAATCGAATTGAATCAAGAATTGTAAGATTACACATAAACAAAAATGATGATAGACAATTATTTATATGGAAAAAAAAAAATGCCATATGTTACAGTGCTATGAAAGTGACAATACCAACTGATTCGAAAAATATTACCTTATCAACAGAACATGTGGGTCTAAATCCCACCAACTATAAAATTATTTAAAAACCACAATTTATTGGCAAATTACACTTTACCCTCTCAGCTAAAAATTGCAACAACTACATGATTATTAGAAAAGTTAAGCAATGAAAGCAGTTAAGAGTCCACCATTTAAAATATTATAGAAATGTAAGTAATAGAAACACCAAAATAGTGTTTCAATAAAGAAAACGTTGTTAAATAAAATAGTGCAGAACTAAAGGTATTTTTGGTATGTATTGCTTAAAAAAAAAGGGTATTTTGGGATGCATTACTCTGAGATGTGCCACGAAGTGAGCCTCATAAATAACCTTCCCATGTTGGTTGGATCATTTAAAAAGACCAATAAATACACCAGCAAGCATTCAAGGAACATGAACTGAGGTAGTGAATAAAGCATATGATGAGTAGTGAATAAAGCATATGACGTAAAACAAAATAAAGCATGGCGTAACAACAACAAAAAAACAGAATAAAGCATAAAGCATAAAACAAATCCATGGGGCTGAACACAAGGAGGTGGGTGGGATTCAAGACCTTGTAGAGTTAACTTTTAGTTAGCTAATTGTCTTTCTAGATCATCCAAGATCAGCTCGAGTTGCTTCCACTAGCTGCCCCAACTATCAAATTGTGTGCAAATTCCTGACATTTTTGTGTTCTCGATACATCAATTATTAAATGCTCTAAAAATTTACACTTGCCTACATCACTGTTTTGTTCTATACAACATTTTCATAATAAAATTGTATAGGACAATGCAAAACTGAATTTTGTCCTTCACCAGAGGACGGTCCAATTATTTCCCTATAAAAATAGTGCTACATAATTCAGCATGAAATTGTAAACATCCTTTGATGATAAAATGTTTCAATACTACCAATAATTAAGTAGATTAAGAAATTGGGAAAAAGGCACCTATATAAGTTTCAATATTACCAATTAAAATAAAAATATATCAAAAAATGAAACAAAATAAGGGAAAGTTAAATCTAAACTAAAACTATAAGTTCGATTACAAAGAAATCTGAGATAAAAACTTAGACTCAATAGAGACTGCAAGGAAGAGGTCCCTTTTTTTCTAATCTCAAGCATTGAGATCCAAGAGTGATCCCTAGATTTCCTAACAAACAAGCAAACCAAAAGACAAAGTAAAATCAAGTAATAAATTATCGATTAAAATAAAAAAAAAAAATAAGTGAAACTTAATTCCAAACTAAAACTACAACTTTGATTACAAAGAAATCTGCTAGATAAACTTTAGTCTCAATGGAGACTTCGAGAAAGAGAAATCCATCTTTACTAATCTCAAGCATTGTGAATCAAGTGTCATCTCAAGATTTCCTGGCAAACAAACCAAAAGACAAAATAAAATCTAGTATAAATTATCAATTAAAATAAAATATATATATATAAAAAAAAGACAAAATAAGTGAAACTTATTTCTAAATTACAAACAAACTAACAGAGAAACTTTCTGAATGGAGACTTTGAGAAAGAGAGGTCCGTTTTTACAAATCTCAAGCATTAAGAGTCATCTCAAGATTTTCTAGAAAACAAACGAAAAGACAAAATAAAATCAAGTAATAAATTATCAAATCAAAAGAGAAAATATAAATAAACTAAAAAAAATAAAGAAACAAAAGTTAATTCTAACTAAACTAAAACTATAATTTTGATTGCAAAGAAATCTGATAGAGAAACCTAGTCTCGACGGAGACTTCGAGAAAGAGAGGTCCGTTTTTACTAATCTTAAGCATTGAGATCCAAGAGTTATCTCAAGATTTCCTAGCAAACAAACCAAAAGATGAAATAAAATCAAGTAATATATTATCAATGAAAAGCGGAAAATATAAATTAATTTAAAAAAACGAAACAAAATACAGATTAGTTAATTTTAACTAAACTAAAACTATGAGTTTGATTGCAAAGAAATTTGATAGGGAAACTTAGGGGTTGTTTGGGGTGTCCTAAATAAGTGTACTTTTTATCTTTTTAGACTAAAAAGTTGAGGTTGAAAATATGAATGTTTGGGTTAACTTTTTGACTTTTTATGAAAAAATGTGTAATAAAAAATTATAAAAATTGGTTTGTAGGGGAAAATTAGAATTGAGAATTGTGCAGCCGTAATTGTTGACTTTTGGTGAATAGTGATAACTTTTTAACTTTTTGAGTAACTTTTTGACTTTTTAGCTTTTTGGGGTGTTCCCAAACTTGGCCTTAGTCTCAACGGAGACTTCGAGAGAGAGAGAGGTTCGTTTTTACTAATCTTAAGCATTGAGATCCAAGAGTCATCTCAAGATTTCTGGGCAAACAAACCAAAAGACAAAATAAAATCAAGTAACAAATTATCAATTAAAATAAAAACAAACATCAAAAAGCAAAACGAAATAAGTTAAACTTAATTCTAAACTATAACTATAAGTTTAATTACAAAGAAATCTAATAGAGAAACTTAGTCTCAACGGAGACATCGAGAAACAAGTCCGTTTTTACTAATAGCAAGTATTAAGTTCCAAGAGTCATCTCAAGATTTCTTGGCAAACAAACCAAAAGACAAAATAAAGTCTAGTAATAAATTATCAATTAAGATAAAAATAAACATCAAAAAACAAAAAACAAAAAATTATAAGTGAAACTTAATTCTAAACTAAACTATAAGTTTAATTACAAAGAAATCTAATAGAGAAACTTAATCTCAATGGAGACTTCGAGAAATAGAGGTCCATTTTCATTAATCTCAAGCATTGAGATCCAAGAGTCACCTCAAGATTTCCTAGCAAACAAAACAAAAGACAAAATAAAATCAAGTAATAAATTATCAATTAAAAGGGGAAAACATAAATAAATTTAAAAAAAAAAAAAAAAGAAACAAAATATAGGTTAGAATATTCTAACTAAACTAAAACTATAAGTTTGATTGCAAAGAAATTTGATAGAAAAACTTAGTCTCAACGGAGACTTCGAGGAAGAGAGGTCCGGTTTTTACTAATCCCAAGCATTGAGATCCGAGAGTCATCTCAAGATTTCCTGGCAAACAAACCAACAGACAAAATAAAATCAAGTAATGAAACAAAACACAGGTTCGTTAATTTTAACTAAACTAAAAGTTTGACTGCAAAGAAAATCTGATAGAGAAACTTAGGTAGCATTTGATAAAGCCTTCTAAATATGATTTGAGAATAGGAGTTGTATTTTGAGTTTGTGCGTTTTGAAATTATGATTTGAGTGTGAAAAATTTGTTTGGTGAATGAGTTTTGAAAAGAGTTTTGAATTGAGTGGGGAATTTTTGATGTGGCATATGATATTTGATACAAAAACTTACAACTCATAACCAAGCACACAACTCAAAATTCTATTAAAGCTCATAAAAAAATTTTAAAAAATTCGAAAAATATTTTTTGTTGAATATATAAAAATTAACGTGTGTCGATTGCACAAAAAAAAAAAAAATTGCACTGTTCCGATCAACCGGTGGGACGACCGGTTAGTCCAAATTTTTCTGCCTTCGACCGAGTTTTCAAAAGTGAGCGTGGAATTAATTTTTGAAATCTGCAAACAAACACCACGTGAGAACTAATAACTGGAACTAAAGTTTCAAAGCTCTACCAGACAAAACCTTAGTCTCAACAGAGATTTCGAGAAAGAGAGGTCCATTTTTACTAATCTCAAGCATTGAGATCCAAGAGTCATCTCAAGATTTTCTGGCAAACAAACCAAAAGACAAAATAAAATCAAGTAATAAATTATCAGTTAAAATAAAAATCAAAATCAAAAAACAAAACAAAATAAGTTAAACTTAATTCTAGACTATAACTACAAGTTTGATTACAAAGAAATCTTTGGCCTCGTTTGGGAACAGGCTTTTTTAGTAATTTTTTGACTTTTTAGCTAAAATATGATGTAAAAAAACTAGTATGTTTGGGATGATTTTTTGGCACTCGTTTGGAAACAGGCTTTTTTAATAACTTTTTGGCTTTTTGACTAAAATGTAATGTAAAAAAAACTAGTATGTTTGGAATGACTTTTTGACTTTTTATGAAAATATGTGAAAAAAGTAGAGAAAAAATGGAATCTTTGACTTTTTGGTATAGGTTGTTGGCTTTTTGATTTTTTTAGTGACTTTTTGATTTTTTGGCTAAAAAAGCCACTTGCCAAACGAACAAACCAAAAGACAATAAAATCAAGTAATAAATTATCAATTAAAATAAAAATAAATATCAAAAAACAAAACAAAATAAGTTAAACTTAATTCTAAACTAAATAAATATCAAAAAACAAAACAAAATAAGTTAAACTTAATTCTAAACTATAACTATAAGTTTGATTACAAAGAAATTTGATAGAGAAACTTAGTCTCAATGAGACTTCGAGAAAGAGGTCCGTTTTCAGTAATCTCAAGCACTGAGTTCCGAGAGTCATCTCAAGATTTCCTTACAAACAAACCAATAGACAAAATAAAATCTAGTAATAAATTATCAATTAAGATAAAAATAAATATCCAAAAACAAAAAACAAAAAAAATATAAGTGAAACTTAATTCTAAACTAAACTATAAGTTTGATTGCAAAGAAATCTAATAGAGAAACTTTAGTCTCAATGGAGACTTCGAGAAAGAGAGATTCATTTTCATTAATCTCAAGCATTGCGATCCAAGAGTCATCTCAAGATTTCCTAGCAAACAAACCAAAAGACGAAATAAAATCAAGTAATAAATTATCAATTATCAATTAAAAGAGGAAAATATAAATAAATTTTAAAAAAAGGAAACAAAATACAAGTTAGGTAATTCTAACTAAACTAAAACTATAAGTTTGATTGGAAAGAAATTTGATAGAAAAACTTAGTCTCAACGGAGACTTCAAGGAAGAGAGATCCATTTTTAATAATCTCAAGCATTGAGATCCGAGAGTCATCTAAAGATTTCCTGACAAACAAACCAAAAGACAAAATAAAATCAAGTAATAAATTATCAATGAATAGGGGAAACTATAAATAAATTAAAAAAATGAAACAAAACACAAGTTAGTTAATTTTAACTAAACTAAAAGTTTGATTGCAAAGAAATCTGATAGAGAAACTTAGCGGTTGTTTGGGATAAACTAATAAAGACAAAAAGTCAAAAAGTTACTAAAAAAGCTAAAAATCCTATACTATTCAAGGGTAGCTTGTGGGGGAAGCCACTAGGGAAATTTTTCCCTTTGAATTCAACTATCCCAAAAATCAAAAAGTTAACGGTGGTGCTAGATGCACCAATTAGTGTACAAACTAGTGTTCTGATGTTATTATTGACCACATTTATTATACAAGTTACAAATACCCAAAACCATACAAATGACATACACTAGTGTGTAAATTAATTGGTACATGTAGCATATTCAAAAGTTAAAAGTCAAATGGGTGAAATGGTCATTTTGATTTTACTACAATATTTTATTACATATCTTTTCGTAAAAAATAAAAAAGTTATCACAAACATACATTTTTTTTTTCTCTACCTTTTTAGCCAAGAAGTCAAAAAGTGCATTTATATAACACATCCCAAACAACCACTTAGTCTCAACAGAAATTTCAAGAAAGAGGTCCGTTTTTGCTAATCTTAAGCATTGAGAACCAAGAGCCATCTCAAGATTTCCAAGCAAACAAACCAAAAGACAAAATAAAATCAAGGAATAAATTATCAATTAAAATAAAAATAAATATCAAAAAACAAAACAAAATAAGTAAAACTTAAATCTAAACTAAAACTATATAAATTTGATTGCAAAGAAATCTGGCAAAGAAACTTAGTCTCAATAGAGACTTCGAGAAAGAGAGGTCTGTTTTTGCTATTCTTAAGCATTGAGAACCAAGAGTCATCTCAAGATTTCCTGGCAAACAAACCAAAAGACAAAATAAAATCAAGTAATAAATAATCAATTAAAATTAAAAGAAAAAAAATAAAAAAGACAATAAGTGAAACTTAATTCTAAACTAAAACTATAAGTTTGATTACAAAGAAATTTGATAGAGAAACTTAGTCTCAATGGAGACTTTGAGAAAGAGAGGTCCATTTTGTACTAATCTCAAGCATTGAGATCCAAGAGTCGTCTCAAGATTTCCTTGCAAACAAACCAGAAGACAAAATAAAATTAAGTAATAAATTATCAATTAAAAGGGGAAAAATATAAACAAATTTAAAAAAATGAAACAAAACACAAGTTAGTTAATTTTAACTAAACTAAAACTATAAGTTTGATTGCAAACAAATCTAATAGAGAGTTAGTCTCAACGGAGACTTCGAGAAAGAGAGGTCCGTTTTTACTAATCTCAAGCATTGAAATCCAAAAGTCATCTCAAGATTTCCTGGCAAACAAACTAAAATACAAAATAAAATCTAGTAATAAATTATGAATTAAAATAAAAATAAATATCAAAAAACAAAGCAAAATAAGTGAACCTTAATTCTAAACTAAAACTGTAAGTTTGATTACAAAGAAATCTAATAGAGAAACTTAGTCTCAATGGAGACTTCAATAAAGAGGTCCGTTATTACTAATCTCAAGTACTGAGATCCAAGAGTCATCTCAAGATTTTCGGGCAAACAAACCAAAAGAAAAAAATAAAATCAAGTAACAAATTATCAATTAAAATAAAAACAAAACAAAATAAGTTAAACTTAATTCTAAACTATAACTATAAGTTTGATTACAAAGAAATCTCATGGAGAAGCTTAGTCTCAATGGAGACTTTGAGAAAGGTCTGTTTTTACTAATCTCAAATATTGAGATCCAAGAGTCATCTCAAAATTTCCTAGCAAACAAATCAAAAGACAAAATAAAATCAAGTAATAAATTATCAATTAAAATAATAAAAAAACATATATATATCAAAAAACACAACAAAATAAGTGAAACTTAATACTAAACTAAAACTCTAAGTTTGATTACAAAAAAATCTGATAGGGAAACTTAGTCTCAATGCAAATTTCGAGAAGGAGAGGTCTGTTTTTACTAATCTCAAGCATTGAGATCCAAGAGTCATCTCAAGGTTTCCTAGCAAACAAACAAATCAAAAGATAAAGTAAAATCAAGCAATCAAGCAATAAATAATATATTTATCAAAAGAAAACTAATCCATTTAAAAAAATGAAATAGAATGCTGTGAGATTCCAACGGTAACATCCCTATACTTAAAGCTAAATTAATATAAAATAGTTAAATTGATACTTGGAAAAGAATATTTTTAAGTGTAGGTGTTAAAATGTAATTTAATTTATAATTAGGGATCATTGTAACAACCCCGATCCACAATTAGCCACTAATCCGTAATCAAGGATGTTAATTAAGTGGATAAAATAAATTATGGGTTTATTATGTATTTTGCAGGATCTTTAGCTTTCTATCTGTTACTCGTAGAAGTATCTGTCTGGGATTCCGCTTTAATATGAAAATTGAAAGCCCTATCGGCGTCCGAAATCGGAATTGGTTACATGAATGTGATATTCGGAATTTTTAGAACCATATGGCAAATTTTATTAGAAATTGATTCAGTCTGATTCATTAAGTCATGTTTGGCAAGCCTTATGTTCTAATTAATGTATTATGGCATCACAACTTTATATATGAGCCCTTAAGCTCATTTGAGCTCCTCCTTGTCCTTTTTGAGTGCAAAATTTGAGATTCATTTTAGAGAGAGAGAGAGAGAGAGAGAGCAATTCTAGAGAGAGAGAGGAAGAGATTGAAGAGGAATTGAAGGTTTTGTGTTAAGTTCATCAAGATTGTGTAAGGACAAGAGAATTAGAAGACTCTAAGTAAGAATGCAATCTCTAAAATGTGAATCTAAGTGATCTAGCATGAGATTTCATCAAGATTATGAGTTTAAATGTGTATATTGAGCTTAGAATGAAGATTTGAGTTGCAATTCATGCATGCATGCATATGTGAGTAGTAAATCATCATTTTGATCACAAGCTTTGTCATTCATGGGGGGTTTAGGCCATGAAATTAACATGCATGCATATTAGATCAAGTTTTGTAAGTAAATTCCATGTTTGATGAGTTTTGGAAAGAAGTTTACATGCATGTTGGGTTTTGCCATATCAAGTTTAATTTTGATCCTTCATGTAGAAATTATGGATAATTGGCTCATGCATGTCTGAATCATCACTTATTACCTTTTAAATCATGTTTTGAGAAAGAGTTTTGTATATATGTGGAAGTCTTGGAGCTTAATTTTACTATGAACATGGACTTTGAGGATGAGAGTTTATGAAACATACATGCATGGGAGTTTTGAACTTAATTTTAGCTTAATCCATGGGTTTTGAGCTAAGGGTTTGTAAATGATCATATATTTGTGATTTAGAAAAGTTTTCCAAGTGTTTTGAACAAGCCATCCATGAATTTGCCATTGAATTTGCATTTGGAAGCTCAAAACCCTGTTTTGGAAACCCAGAATTTTTGAAGGTTGCTCGAGCGGGGGATTTGCCGCTCAAGCGGACATTTCGTGCATCCAGTAGTTTTGCAGGCTATTACAGCCCGCTCGAGCGACCACTTGGATGCTCGAGCGAACCTTTTGCATATTGTTGATCCGCTCGAGCGTGGAAGTTGTAGCTCGAGCGCAGATTGAGACCAACCAGCACTTTTTCCAAGTTTGCAGACCACTCAAGCGAAGGAAGTCTCGCTCGAGCGACCCCTCGCATGTTTGCATGTCCGCTCGAGCGAGGAAAGCTACGCTCGAGCGGGGACCTTGTTTTCAAAAATTTTACCAAAGTGTTTCAACTCATATTTTGGCATCCTCATTGCATCTTTAGCATTCCAAAGCCTTAATTAAGCCATGGTAATAAGGTTATGAAGTAGAAACACACTAAGAAAAGAATATACTAAGTTAAGAAATTACAAGTGTGTGTTTTAAGCATGTGTTAAAGAAGAACAAGAATCAATGTAATGAAAGCTAAGCCGTGATGGCCACATGAATGTGTAATGATAAGATATGTTTGTGTTATGTACCTTCTGGTTGTAGGTCAAGACTCGATGATTGATTGACCACTTACGAGAATCACTGTGAGTAACATTTCTGTAAAGATATGTTGATATGAATTATGTTCCAAACAAGTTATGATTTCTGAAATGATATTGTTTATGTGAACGAATGTCCCATGATTGAAATCTATTATGGCATCCATAGTCCCAAGTCATGGGGGACGGCATGTAAATGCGGATCTATGACATATATGTGATTACGAGATCTCGTTAGCCACTTCATTGTGGTGATATGTGTTTAATCGGTGTCCAGAACCGATTACTCTAGTCAGAAGACGATATGTGATGTGTTCTATGGGATGTACCATTATTATGTTTAGATACAAGAATGTTTATGTTATGATCTATTTTACGCTTATAATATGTTCGGATTTCGTTCACTAACCTCTTTACCTTAATGTTATTCACTAGACTTTAGCTCACTATGTGTATATATATGTATAGGTAGGCATTTTGGAGATCGAGCCTAAAAGCTTTTGTTTGGACCTGTGTTCTGTTGTCAGCCAACCATTGCGCCTCACGTGGAGGTTCCAGATGTGTCGCTTGTTATGAGTTTTGGTTACTTATATATATATGATGTGTTTATTTCGTTGGCTGTACTTAAGATACGTTTATGTGTGTTGGTATAATGTATGAATGACTTTTGGTTATGTATATAAGTTTTAAATATGCTGTTTCATATAAGTCAGCACAGCTCATTGGACAATTATATTTATGTATTTGCTTCCGCTAGCCCCTTAATTTTGTTAATTAGTTCAGAGGCGTTCGGTAATCTAAGAATTACTGGCCGATTACGATGCTAACCCTATAGGGGCAGGTTTGGGTCGTGACAATCACTAATAATAATAATAATATAAATAAATAAATATATGAATGATATATCTAATTATATAATTATACATGCTAAGGATGTAATTAAATTTGGCATTGAGTTATCAAAAGTGTGATTAATATATGGTTTGGGACCAATATAACACTACTACGAAATTATGATAAAAGTGGGGCCACAAAGGAAACATGAGAAAGGCGGACTATTTGTTGGCACACTAAGGGAAGAGCCACCTGTTATGCCTATTAGGTAGGGAGAGTGAATCATCCATGACATTGATTATTAAGGGGTGAGTCACTGTGTGTAGGGGGAGTGAATCATTCTCATTAAGGGGTGTAAGGCTCAAGTATATAAAGAGGGGAAAGGTGAAAAATGGAAGAGAGAAGTAGTAAAAATAAAGAACAAAAAAAAAGTAAAAGCAAGGGGGAACTTGGAGGGATCGGGAAAAAGAAACTAGTAAGGGTTAAAATTAAAGTGAGTTATATTATATCTTGAGTTACCGTAATATATTTTACGTATGTTTTGAGTTACCATAATTTATTTTACGCAAATTATGTTTTATAAATTATATTAGCATTTTTAATTATATTATTTATTTTATGAACCATATTTATATACTAAAGAAAACTCATGAATATAACTGTTTATTAAAATGCGTTTTGAGTAATTATTTTATAAGCATCACCACGGAGGTCCCACGCCTTTGGGGACTTAAATAACCATTAGTTTCTGATTGGTCACCTTGTGGCCCTCTGTTTGTCATGGATCCATTAACTTCTGTTCTGTGCGAAGCTAAGTGCTATACTATTGTGGGAGCCACCTCTAGAATTCGTACGAGCCACCTCTTGAGTCCGTACCACTGTATTGTCATGAATCTATTGACCTCTATTCTAATTGTCACTCCAGTAACCTCTATTCTGTTCTGTACCGTGATTATGATTATTTTGCTTATATGATTTCTATATTATATGTCAAATGATTTCCGTATGATATATACTGTATTTTAATATCAAACTCTGTTTAGTCCAATAATTATCCATAGTAATTTTTATACTCTCATGCTCTCAGTATAATATTTCTCACTCTGCCATGTGCTTATAGTTGTTTACCACTTTCAGGTAACGTGTCAGGACCAGTGCGTGGGTAGGCACAAGGCACTTTATAGTCGTGATCTAAGCTCTGACAATGTAATTAAGTAGAAGCTCCAATGTATATGTTTTGTTATTATTAAATAAAATTTTGGATACCCTTTTATTTTACTCCACTGCACCATCAATTTGGTATGACTTCAGTTATTATCTTGTCGTGACATCAAACCTCTGGGTACTAGATTTGGGTCGTGACACCAGCTCTGCAATAAATAATTAGAGAGAGAGAGAGAGAATTAATTATTTGAGGTCAGATTGTTAACAAATCTAGTATCATAACCATTAGTTATTTTCCATTACCATATAAATGTTATTCGCCTTTTATTATTTTACTATTCCATGATTCAATCCCAGCTCCGTGTAGCCTCCAACGACCATTTATCCCCCCAAATAGAATGCTTACAATTATTTACAATGTACAATTAAAATATGGGAAACTAGATAGCATTTTTGACAATTTTACCATTTAGCTTAAATTATAGCCATATTCATTATCAACTGTAACTCGACAAAATGCGGCATGATGTCTTTTTCTACACACACAAAAAATATAGAGAGAAAATGTATTGAGATGGTTGTTATCCCTAGTTCTATATATTCTACTCACATTATGATGGTTGCTCATTTTATTAGGCAATGGCAATGTCAAATGAGAGAAAAACAACAAACAAAATACTTCTAGTTTTATTTAACTGAGAGTTAATTGACAAATTAGCTTATGGACTTCACAGTTCATCATTAGATAGTTGATGAGGGTGACTTATCTTGGAAACGAAAGTCTAGGCAACAACAACACATTGTCCAACTTATCTATTTAACCATTGGATCTAAAGTTGGAATGATCATAAAAATAGATGGGAAGTACTACTATACACACACTTTAAAAAGGGCATTTGGTATGCACCTATATTTAAGTCACTGTGGTTCATAATTTTCACCTATTTGGGTCATAACAAAACCAAATTGGTTCATAACAAAAACACCACAAAACCCTTATAACCAAGACCATTTCAGTTCATAACAAAATACCACAAAGTCTAATACTCAAGGACACTTTGGTTCATAACTAAACACCACAAAGTTCATAACCAAAGCCAATTTGGGTCATAACCAAATAACACCACAAAAAGTTCCCATAACTAATCCCAACAAAACCTCATATAACCAAGACAACCACAAATTTGACTACCACAAAACCCATAATAACTAAGCACTCACATAATTCAAAACTAAGACAACAACTCTTCATAACTAAGACAAATGGTACACCCCTATTAAGGGGCGTGCATCATAGAATTTTCCCAAATAATAACAACACTTACTTTGATAGGCAAATAAAATACAATTAAAAAAACCCATAGTAACATTTGCAAATAGAATGCAATTTACAAATTTTTTTTTTTTTAAAGAAAATCATGAAAAAGGAAAACAATTTTCATAAGCAGAAAACTTAACTTTTTGAAGACCTAGACACATTTCTTCTCTTTTAGAAATAAGAGCAGCATCAACCTTCAACTCTGCTCTCTTGATCATTATGAATGTACACCAAACCCACCAAAAATGTCAGCAAACAATTAAAACTCCACCTTTAAAAATTACAACATTATTCAGTTATAGCTCTTCACAAAAGGGGTGGTAGGCACTTCATTTTAAAGCCATTAAAGCCAACTCACCATAGGGGGTTGTACGAGCACAGAATAATCTTTTCGTATAATCCTGTTGATCAAGTTTGCACTCCTCCAAACGTCGTCGCTTTGCCACCTGAAAACACAAACGTGAACTAGCTGGTGGGTGTGTGCCAGAAACCCCTCTGATGCCTAAGTTAGCAACTAGACAATAGACAATAAGCTCTGTGTATTTGAGAATAAGAATAGTCATACCTATGCATAGGTCCTGTCATGAGCTTTTATAGATTTCGCTTTGCACAATCCTAATAGGATTCTTACTCTCCTTAGCAAAATCCTCCTAAGAATCACACTCTCAAGGATAATGCCTATCCTGATAACACCCTACTCACTGCCAACCAAGTGAGATGGTTGCAGCTCTTACCTCGGCTGGTACCACACTCAACCGAGCTTACACGGCTCGAGTGGTAGTCCTAACTGTGAGATGGCACCCTGCAGAGCTACCCTTAGCTCGGTCCTCTTTCCTACTAACACTTTGGTCCTCTACGGGGTTTTAGCCTGGGATAGATAGGTCAGGCCCCTGGCAGCCCATCTCTAACCGACTTGATGCCTAGATGGTCCAAGACCGTGCTTATCCAAACATTTACTTTGGCTTGTAGTTCGGCCCAATGTCTAAGATAAATGGACTTAGCTCAGCCCAAACTATTCACATAAATTACCCTCTCAATTGCCCCTTAATTCCATTTGCGCAGCATGTTTGGGATTATCTAGTTTCGACCGAGCTATAAAAGTCAATGTCAACCAAACCCCCAAACCATCCAGCCTAACCGAGCAAAAATACTCATATTGACCAAGCTCAAATTTCGCTCGGTTTCCAAATATTGCGCTAGTCATACATTCCGTCTTTTCACGCTCCTGACATCATGTCCTCATTGGGACACGTGGCACGCGTTGATTGCCCCCACTCACTGTGACAGCCGTCAAAACGCTGCCCAAAAATTTTGAAAAGTCCCGCCATTTTGCTTCCATGTCATATAAAACTCGTTTTTCTTCAAACAATCACCCTCACTGTTCATATTCTCTCTTGCAAACCCTCGCACTCTAAGTTCCATATCTGCACCTCCTACGCTCAAGTCCTAACCCAAGCATCTAAATCGCCTGTCTCGCTTGCCTTTTCGCTGGTGCTCCTTCTATCGATTGGATTTTGTTTTCACGCCCTAAATCCGTAAGTTGCCCATGCCTCTTTCTCTTCTCTACTGATACACTTCTATTTATTTTTAAAGAATAACATTTAAACAACATATGCGTGTTATATACACTAAAGACTGAACCAATGTCAAAAAAAATAATAACTCAAAACTCCATGCTCGAACCTGAAAACACATTAATTGGAACTTGAACCAATGTAGAACCGTGTTTTTTATCCAAAATCGTACTGCGACCGAAATAAGAACCTGTTTGCGACCTTTAGGCTTGCTTTTGACCGGACTAGAAATGCCTTGCTCAACAACCGGGCTATAATCCTGCCCTTCCCCCTAAACCGGACTCAAATGACCTCAATTTAGGACCAATCTAAAACCTTGAGCCGGTTTTGTTCCCTGGCCAAACTAAGAATGGCACGTGACCCCCCAATGCCGAGCTAGGCTTGTTTAGTATTGACTATTTACTTAGCCCGGTTTATCACCTAGGCATAACACCTTTTTATTTCCACTTTGCAGACTTGACTAGATTTGCCAGGCACACCTTGCACTTTGCCCCTGGGCTCTTTTGCTCAACCGAGCCAACGAAAGTCCACATTAGCACCGTGCTAGGCCGCCGTGTAAACTTTTTTAACATAGTAATTTTAAGATAATAGACAAATACCGCTTTCTGGTGAACTTGCCTGGTGCCATGGCTGAATTTCGACGGGATTACCACATACCAAACGACGTCCACCTTTCCTTGGCCAAGCTAGACACCTCGCCATGGGGCAACCCAGGTTTTGTTCCTTTCACCGTGGTGTCCATTGTAGAGGGGGGACTTCGGTTCCCAGTCCAACCATTAATATGCGAGTTCCTTAGACAAACCAAGCTATGCCCCACCCAATTATCAACCAACACCTATAGGATTATCAACGGGAGAGCCGAGCTAAATCGTCACCTTGGCCTCAACCTTGATTTGGCCGAGCTATTCCACCAATATTCGCTCTGCCAAAATGATGACGGCTAGGTTTGTTCCCTTGGAATCAAAAAAGGTCGAGAGAAAATTGTCAAGAAAACACCAGACAAAGACCTAAATGATGACGACTTTCTCTGCGTGTCAAGAAATTCTGAAGACCAGGAAGCCCAGATACCGGGCTACAACATTAACTGGAACAAAGGAACAGCCGGTAAGGATAATCCAATTTTAATCCTTTCTGCTATCGTATCACATGTCGCGCTAACCTGTGCAAGTTTGCCCCCTTTTGCATATTTAAACCAGCTTAAATCCACTTACGCATACGCGAACCAAGCAGCACTACGATATTGGCATAGAGACTAGGCCGAACTGTGCAACTGACCTACCGCTATAGTGGTAAGAGGAAGACTAGAGTAACTGATTTCCTTTTAGAGTCCTCACCTGAGCCAGACGCCACCTTTCTCCAAATCAACTTAATCCCTCTCACCGAAGAACAAGAGATGGTCAAGAAGAGAGCCGTCCGAGCTTTAATCATCGAACAGGCATCGGTCTCAAACGCCAAGGTCCAAACTGAGCAAACTACCACCGGTCAGACCATAGAAACCATTGTTGCCTTGCCTTCCACCTGGGCTACTTTATCTCGGCCCAGCAAGAGGCCACCCACTTCGGCCTTTCAACCGCAGCGGCTAGTGGATGAAGAAGAGGTCGAGCTGCCTAAGATCGAGCTACCGGTAAGCCAACCTTGTCAAAGGAGAGGCCACCCCAACCGTGCTGGTTCTTCTCCTCCAGTGTGGGCTCTAACTGTGACTTTCAAAGGATGTGCTATGTCCACAACCGACTCAATTGTCACTGAAAAAGACCACCTGTTAGCCTTTAGTCTATCCAAAAGCTTGTGCCTTCCAGCCGACATGAAAAAGCACGACCACCTGACCAAGTTGAAGGCGATTCGATCCGCCACCAAGTCGATGGTTCTGGTAAAGTCTGAAATTTCAATATAACTGCTACTTTTTACAGTCTCCTGGTGCGGTTGAACTTACCTCTTCATACGCTTTGTAGGCCATTCAAAAAAATCACACTGCCCACCAACGTGTTATTGAATTGCGAAAAACGGCTAAGGCGGTCGTCGCCAAGGTGAAAACGAAAAACGCCAAGCTAAAGGCCCTAAAGGCTTCTCTGGCCGAGCTCAATGCCAAGAATGAGAAACTAGCCGAGCAGATCAGTGCGACTGAGGCGGAGAAGCAAAAAGCCCTAGTTGAGAAAAAAGACCGGTATCTGCGTGAACTTACCAAGGTAAAGAAGAAAAAGGACGCCGAAATAAAGGAGCTACAGAAGAAGGAGGATGCAAAGGACCGTGGTTTCAAGGAGGGTGAAGAAACCTACGTCCAACAATGCAAAGCAGCTAAAGACAATCTTCAAGTGCGGCTGGAAGGTTGCGGCCAAAAAGCTTGGTCAGTCGCACGACTCCAAAGTGTTCTTGAATCCTCCTTCCCACTTTATACCGGGTTATATGACGGACTGCGCAAATGCCATCCAGTGGAAGTTCCTTCAGGTGGAAGCGGTGGAGGAAAAGGTCCCAAATCCAACTGACGTTCCTCCCATCGATACTGACCTTGGTCGCTAGGCTCCACTGCAGCTCGGGTGGATCTGCCCAGCCAAGCCGTGCTAAATCTGACTAATGAAGCGGCCATGACTGATCTAACACGAGAAGGTGAAACTGCAGCCGACCTGCCAATTGGTGAGGTCCGTGTCGACCTGGATGCGGAGCTAGATGACCTTTTTGCCTAACCATGGTGGAACTTGACTCTTTTCAACCTTTGTTTTTCTTCTTTTCTTGGCTATGTAACCGGGCTATAAGCCCTATCTCTTGTAAGCATCTTCTGCTAAATGAAAATTTTCGATCTTTTTGCTCGGTTACTGAGTTTTTCCTTTTGCATAGTTGTGCACCATTTTCAGTGCATGTTTAGCCGAATTGATTAGTTCGGTTCTACTTTACCTTGCCAACCTTTATTTGGCCGAGATACTCCTCTTGGCTAAGGAATCCAGTAATCTATGTTGGTCAAACCTGCCAACCTTCTTTGGCTGAGACAATCATCTCGATCAAGGAGTACAAAAAGTTGTGATTAGTCAAACTTGCCAACCTTCTTTAGCCGAGATAATTATCTCGGCCAAATAATGCAAAAAGTGTTGGTCAAACCTGCTAACCTCCTTTAGCCTAGATCCTTATCTCGGCTAAAAATGCAAAAAGTTTTGGTTAAACCTACCAACCTTCTTTAGCCTAGATCCTTATCTCGATTAAAGTGTGCAAAAAGTTTTTATTGGTCAAACCTGTCAACCTTCTTTAACCCATTCGGCTAAAGAGTGCAAAAGTTTTGTTGGTCAAACCTGCCTACCTTTTTTAGCCTAGATCCTTATCTCGGCTAAAGAGTACAAATTGTTGGTCAAACCTGCCAACCTCCTTTATTGTCCCCCAGTCGGGCAAGGAGTACAAACAATTTTACAAACAGAGGAAAGAATTTTTACGGAAAAAAAATGTCTACTTGTTTTATTGAATATCAAAAAATAAAAATGACGAGCGTTCTAAAAAAGAGCTAAAAATAAAATACTTTGAGATTGGCCATGTTCTGTGGCCTTGGAATAGCTCGGCCATCTACGTCTTCTAGGTGATATACCCCTTTTCCTGCCAAACCAATCACTCTATACGATCCTTCCCAATTAGATCCTAATTTGCCATCTCCAAGCACCAAAGTGTTTCCCATTACTTTGTGCAGCACCCAATCTCCAATCTTGAATTGCCTTGGGTGCACCGCTTTATTGTATTTCCTGGACAACTCTTGTTGATACGAGGCAATGTGTACCAATGCCCTTTCTCTTCTCTCTTCTGCAAGGTCTAATTCTAGGGCTATGGCCTCTCCATTCAAGTTTAGATCAAAATTTTCGCTTCCAATGGTGGGGAGGCAAACTTCCAAAGGAATTACTGCCTCCATGCCATAAGCCAAGGAAAAAGGCGTTTTGCCCGTCGACCGTCTAGGTGTAATTCGGTATGCCCATAGAACGTGAGGAAGTTCTTCAGCCCATTTCCCGTTCGCTTTTTCCAACCTCTTTTTCAGACCGTCTAAAACAACTTTGTTGGAAGCCTCGGCATGGCCGTTAGCTTAGGGGTATGCTAGCGTAGAATTGTAAAATTCGATCTTGTGTTCTTCGCAAACCCCCTGAAGAGTCGTCCATCAAATAGAGTGCCGTTGTCAGATATCAAGGCCTTGGGTATTCCGAACCGAGTTATGATGTTCTGCTAGACAAACTTCTTAACATCTTTCTCTTCAATGGAGGCGAGTGCCTCTGCTTCCACCCACTTGGTGAAATAGTCTGTTGCTACAATAAAGAACTTTCTGTTGCCCGGCGCAGTTGGGAGTGGTCCCACAATGTCTAGGCCCCACATTGCAAAAGGCTAAGGGCTAGTCAAGGGTAGGAGCTCTCTAACTGGTTGATGGATTTGATGTGCGAACTTCTGACATTTCTTGTATTTTTTGGCGTACTTCTCAGTGTCTACTTGCATGTACGGCCACCAATACTCTTGTGAAATGGCCCAGTAGGCCAGCGATCTTCCCCCTTGGTGGCTTCCGCAAATGCCTTCATGTATTTCGACCAAAAATGCCTCGACCTTGCTAGGATGGACACACTTCAGGTATGGTCCTGTGAAGGATTTTTTGTACAATGCTAGTGATGGGGAGAGCCAAAATCGCTATGACTTTGCTCTAATTTTGTTGGCCTCCTCCTTGTCCTCTGGAAGGATGCCATCTTTTAAGAACGCCACTATAGGGTCCATCTAGGAGGAACCTAGCTCGATGCAGCATACTTCGGTTGCTTCAAGTTCTTCAATACTTAGTCTTGGCAAGAAATCCATTAGCAATGGGTGTGGGATAGACGTGTCTGACATCGACGCAAAACGAACCAGCTCATCTGCCTTGCTATTTTCTTCTCGACCGATTTGCTTTATCCTTACCACATCAAATTTCATGATCTCCTTTCTGACCAACTCTTGATACTTAGCCATTCTATCATCCTTTATTTCGTAGTCACCCAAAATTTGGTTGACTACTAATTGGGAGTCACTATATACCATCAGCTCGGTGGCTTTCATGCGGAATGCTGACTTCAAACCGGCTAACAGTGCTTAGTACTCGGCCTCATTGTTGAATGCTGGAAATCCAAGGTTGATTGCTTGTTCAATGGTTAAGCCATCTGGTGAGATGAGGACTATCCCCAGTCCAGCACCGTACCTGTTAGACGTTCCATCCACGAAGAGCTTCCACATTTCCCCTACAAACAACTTCCAGCAGGTGGAGGGATTTGATGATGCCTTAGGATCTGGGATGTTAATGGTGCCTTCTCCATATTTTTTGTCCGTTGTAGCGAATTGTTCCTCACTACTTGATTATATTAGCACTCCATTCTCAGGCGTATCTTCAGGAATCGCTATAGGACTAGGCGGTTCGCTGCTCACTTGCTCGCCTTGTTGTGGGGGCGGCTTTATTCCCACGGCCCTTTTCCCACTTTGCTCGGTTAACTAGGACAAGTCTACCAGGCACACATGATGACTACCTGGCGCAAACTCTGCCACAAAGTCTGCCAACGCTTAGGCTTTTATTGCGGTTCGTGGCCGAAACTTGATGTCGAACTGTCCTAGCTCCACAACCCACTTTGGTATTTGCCCTAAAAAGTCCGCCCTTTCAAACAAGGCTTTTAAGGGGAAGGCCGTTAAGACGATCACGGTGTGGGCATGGAAATAGTGCGTTAATTTTCTTGAAGCCATCATCAAAGCTAAGGCCAACTTTTCCAACGGTAGGTACCTTGTTTCGACGCCCAGCAATGTCTTGCTAAGATAAAAGATAGGCAGGTGTTGTATTCTCTCAGTTCGTACTAACACTGCACTTACTGCATGTTGGGAAACTGCCAAGTATAAAAAAAGTTCCTCTCCTGGTACTGGCGTTACCAACAATGGTGGAGAGGTCATATACTCTTTTAAGCTTTCCAAAGCGCGGTCGCACTCGTCATCCCACTTAAACTTGGCCTTCAGTGCCTGGAAGAATGGTCAACACCTATCTGATGACCGACTTATGAATCGATTTAGTACGGCTGCTAGGTTAGTGAGATGTTATACTCCTTCACTATGTTGGGCCTCTCAAGATCTTGAATAGCTTTGATCTAAGACGGATCGGCTTCTATACCTCGGTTGGTCACTAGAAAACCAAAGAATTTTCCAGACCCCATGCCAAACGCACACTTGGATGAGCTCAATCGCAACTTGTGGGTCTTCAAAATTTGGAACATCTCGGCGAGATCCTTAAGATGGTCTCCTTCATTCTTGCTTTTGACCACCATGTCATCTATGTAAGCCAATGCCTAACAATGACTCGAACATTTTGGTGATCATTCACTGAAATGTCGCCCCTACATTTTTCAGGCCAAAGGGCATGATCCTGTAGCAATACAATCCTCTGGGTGTTATAAACAATGTGACCTCCTGGTCTGGTTCATGCATAGCAATCTGATGATAACCGCGATACGCATCAAGAAAGCTAAATCGGTTGTGACCTGCAATTAAGTCCACCAGTTGGTCTATTCATGGTAGAGGAAAACTGTCTTTTGGGCACGTTTTGTTGTCTGTTTTGTAGTCCACGCAAACGCGCCACTTGCCATTCTTTTTTAGCACCACCACGGTGTTGGAGATCCACCTAGGATAATAAACCTCCCTGATTGCCCCTGTTTCTAGTAAATTCCCCACTTCCTCAGCCACTACCTCGGCGTAATGAAATGCTGATCGGCGAGTTTGCTGTATAATTGGTCTGGCGGTTGGTTGGACATTGAGTTGATGGCACATGAAGTTTAGGTCAATGCCAAGCATGTCATATGGCGTCTAGGCAACACCTCGATGTTAAAGATAAAAAATTCCATGATCTCTATTCTCTCAGTGCTAGACAAAGATTAGTCGAGCAGAAAGAACTTTTCTAGGATATTCTCGTCTATTCTAACCTCCACCAAATCTTCTACTGCCTTTTGTTCGGCTACCTTGCCGACGTCTGCGAACAACTTGTTGCTTTCTAGCTCCTCCATCATTTGTACGAACCCTTTGGCAGCTCAATTGCCGTTCACTGTTACAAAGTATTGCTTGGACATGATTTGGTCTCCTAAGACTTCTTCAATCATTTCAACTTCATTGGGGAACCGTAACATCTGGTGATAGGTTGATGCTACCACTTGCATGGCGTGCAACCATGCTCTTCCTAAGATTATGTTGTAAGTGGATGAGAATTTCAATAACCAAAATTCCACTTGTTTCGTCATTGTTCCTGCTTTAACTGGCAGAATTATCTTGCCAACCGGCTATTCTGCATTAAGTTGAAGCCAACTAAGGGAGATGTTGCGGGTGCTAACTCTTTGTCCTCCAATTTGAGTTGCTTGAAGGTTTCGTAGTACATTATCTTGCATGAGCTCCCTTGGTCAATCAGGATCTGCTTGATGTCGAAATTCTTGACGCATAGAGTAACTACTAGTGTGTCATTGTGAGGGCTTATAACCATGCTAAGTCCTTGTCAAAAAAGGTGATAACATTTGTTGCCTCCGTTTTTTCCTTTTTCATGGTAGGTTGTGCACTCAATACCTCTCTCATGTGCTCAGCCTTCTTGATCATCCCTTTGAATTCACATACTCATTCAAGCTTGATGATCCCATGTATCACATTGATTATGCCTTAAGGCGGACCGTCGATTGGCGTACCATCTGATCTGTTGTGATCCTGAGGGGTTGGCTGCGATCCCCCTTCAATATATTGGTCCAGGTAGCCTGCAGCCACTAACTCCTCCAGATGTTGCCTTAATGGTGTACAGTTCTCAGTTCGGTGCCCCTTTTCATCATGGAAGGTGCAACGATACCTATCATCGTAGCCCCTCTGTGCTTCTCCCAACTTGGCTGGCCACCGAACAAAGGGTTCGTCGCGTATCTCGCTAAGAATCCGGTAGATAGGTTTATTGAACACCGTGGTGATGGCAGTGCGGACTCTTAACTTCCTTGCCTGGGAGTCCTCACCGTTAACTCGTCTGCCCTGACCATTTTTGTTCGGTCGTTCTTCCCGGTCGACCGTGTTAACTTTTGCGTCAGGTTTTTTGTCCAACATCACTGTTGTGCCAAACTTTGCTTTGGAGCAAGAGCCATCTTCGTCTACCCGGATGTGCTAGTGCACTCTCTCCATTAGTGCCTCCATTGTGAGGGGTGGTATCATTGTCATTGAATCCCTCAATTTATTGCCCGCTGGTAGACCCCGTTTGTACTGCGCAATAGCTAGGTTTGTGGGGCAATCTCCAATTTGATTAAAAGTCTCCTAATACCGATTGTTGTAAGACTTTAGTGTTTCTTTCTCGCCCATGTCAATGAAGAGCAACTGGTCTATCTTCACTGGCGTCTTGGTGTTTGTCTTAAACCTGGTAACAAACTCCTCTGCAAGTTGCGCCCATGAAGCTATGATGCCTTCTGACAACCTCTCAAACCATGTCAAGCCCAAATCGCCTAAGCTTAAGGGAAACAAAATACACATTAGAGCCTCGTTCCGTCGGTATACAGTACAGCCATGACCTAGCGAAAGTGGCTCAAGTACATGTAGGGGTCTGACTTTCCCTCATAAGTTGTGAACTCAGGCTGGTGGAAGCCTAAGGGTAATGGTGCGTTCTCTATCGCCAGAACGAACGCCAAGCTCTACAACCTTGCTAACGCTTTGTCTGCTGGTTTGTAGGCAAGGTGCAGTACTGGCATTCTAACCTTGACACTTCTATGCGTCCTAGGAGCCAACCATTGTAGAGCAGAGACCCTTTGGGGGTCGCGCGCCTGATGATCATCTCTTCTTCGAGCCCTTTCTTCTAGCATTGTCCGCAGGTCTGCCAACCTAGGCAACTCTGTGTGCCTAGATGTCGTTTGGTACGTATGTGAGGGCCAATAACTACTTCTCTCCGTACAAGACCTTGCAGTCCTCGTTCTCTCAGACCTGGAGTAACGAGTCCTAGAGGTTCTTGACTACATGTCACCTATCTTGAGGCTTTTGCTTTCAGTCTGAGATAGTATGACTTGCCTGTCACGATCTCCTGAGTAGCGAGAGTGCGTTCTGCCTTTGCCCATCTCCTCTTTTGCCACCCCTTTGCCTTTTATCCGGCGCTTCATAGTCTCCATGCTAGCCGCCATTCTCCTTATCACTTTTCTTGTTCCCTTACGCGATCTTCCAGAACCTGAGGATCCATCCTCCGCCTCTGTCTATTAGGGCTTTGAGAGCGGCGTGGAACTTGAGCCTTGTCTTTATCGCGCCTCTCTCCGTGGGTTCCGTCGTTAGGGATCAAATTCTGCCATGGGCGAGACAAAAGGAAAACCTTCAAGCCTCCCGCCCCCTTCTAAGGTTTGCCCATCGATAGCAGAATGTGGCAAGTCTTCATTACGCACTACTGGAATTAATCGAAGAAAAACTCGATCAAAAGGTTTGTTCTCTGTAAAGCTTCCCACAGGCAGCGCCAATTGTACAAGCACAGAATAATCTTCTCATATAATCTTGTTGATCAAGTTTGCACTCCTCCAAACGTCGTCGCTTTGCCACTTGAAAACACAAACGTGAACTAGCCAGCGGGTGTGTGCTAGAAATCCCTCCGATGCCTAAGTCAACAACTAGACAATAGACAATAAGCTCTGTGTATTTGAAAATAAGAATAGTCATACCTGTACATAGGTCCTGTCATGAGCTTTTATAAATTCCGCCTGGCACAATCTTAATAGAATTCTAACTCTTCTTAGCAGAGTCCTCCTAGGAATCACACTCTCAAGGATAATGCCTATCTTGATAACACCCTACTCACTGCCAACCAAGTGAGATGGTTGCAACTCTTACCTTGGCTAGTACCACACTCAACCGAGCTTACACGGCTCGGTGCTGCTTTAGGCAGCACCATGGTAGTCTTAACTGTGAGATGGCACCCTGTAGAGCTACCCTTAGCTCGGTCCTCCTTCCTACTAACACCTCGGTCCTCTACGGGGTTTAGCCTGGGATAGCTAGGTCAGGCACCTGGCAGCCCATCTCTGACCGACTTGATGCCTAGATGGTCCAAGACCGTGCTATCCAAACATTTACTTCAGCCCGTAGTTCGGCCCAATGTCCAAGATAAATGGACTTAGCTCAGCCCAAACTTTCACATAAATTACCCTCTTAGGGGTGATTAACAGTTACTGTCAGAATAAATACATTATTGGATTGTTCATGAATCCAAGAGTATGATTGAACTGTAGACTCAAAAAAAAAAATCAGGGACTATAGGCAAGGCTGCTAAACAAAGTTAAACTACATATTCCAGATTATTTCAAATAAGATAGATGAAAAAGGATAACCTTAAAAAGGGACAAATTTATTAATTAACACAAAATGTTCACACCTTGAAATCAACAACCAAAAAAAAAAACCCTGAAAATTTCATGTTACATATTTTGATTCATAGTTAACTGAGTGTTAAAAAGACAAAAAAACACACAAATGTAATGTGAAACTGCCTAAATCAGTCATTCCATTATGAAACTTCGGAGTGAAACAAAACCAATAAAACCTACAAAATCCAAACGGGCATGTGGGCTCAACTGGCGGTGTTCAGCGATATGATTAGAGTTTGAGGTGGTTGGAGAAAGTAGAAGAATCGAATATGGATAATGATAATGTTGGACCCAGAAAACCAATTTCTACACTTTTTTGACACATTTTTTGTAAGAATCAATCACATCAATACAAACATAATACATATATATATACCTACTGAGATGGGCAAAGATTTCGACCTGTGAGATGAGATGAGGGGGAGGGGACGCAGAGGCGTGGTTCGTTGTCGGTGGCTCACAGTGGCCGTGACGGGTGGAGTGGGGCGGCGGAGAGCGATGACGACGGCGGGAGAGAGAGAGAGGATCAATTCTAGTGCTAGGGTAAAAAGATAACAAATATATAAGGGTTTTTATATCCTCCTCCACCGACTCTGTAAGTCGGTTATCAATGGCGGGAAATTCTAGCGTATACCGTACGAGCCAACTAGGGTAAAAATATTATTATAATTTTTTTTTTTCTTCTTAAACAAATTATTGTTTTGAATAAAAATATTAACTTTAATTATATCCCGAGTATTGTTTCATTTATGATATATTATAAGTTGTAATTTTTGTTATGATTGATTATTCAGACCTCGTTGGGAACGAATCATTTTAATATTTTTTAAATTTTTTGATTAAAATATAAGGTAAAAAAATTAAAAATAAAATGAAAAGATGTGCAAAAATATAATGAAAAAATTTTAAAAATTAAAAAAAATTTTGATTAAAATATATGTTTGGAATGATTTTTAATTTTTAACAAAAAGTAAAGAGAAAATGAAATATTTGACTTTTTGGTATAGATTATAGTATTTTTTATTTTTTTAGTAATTTTTTGACTTTTTGACTAAATACTTACATGTCAAACAAGGCTTAAGTTATTATAGAAAATAATTTGGTTATAAAATTTTGTGATATCAACACAGCAAAGTAAGAGTGGACAAGTATCCACTCAATCTGTCAAAACCGAAGATATGAACCAATCAACCACAAAATAAATGGTTTTAAAATTTTGAGCGGACAGATTTGAATGTATTTTTTTTCAATTCACCTAAATTTGAACGGATTAGCGGTCACTCAACCCAATCCGACCCACTGACATCCCTCAAAAAATAAAGCTATATTTTTATGTTGTGTTAAAAAAATATTTTATTTTGTAATTATATTTTGCTATCTATATTATATATTAAAGTAAATGAAATTTCTAATAAGAAATGCCTTATAAAACTCAAAACCATCATCCTATTTTTCTAGAATTTTTATTTTTTAAATAATTAAAAAAAAATCTATTAGCTAACTTTGATTACATCATTAAAAAATATCTTACTGTGCCTTGATTTGCATATTTCAAAAAGAAAGTTAATTAATTTATTTAAAAATTTAATTTTAAAAATTCGAAAAAAGAAAGTTAATTAATCAGTTTTAAAATTTAAATTTTTGTATCACTAAAATGTAAGAATCAATTCACATATTCCATAAATTTTTTCTCTTGATGTTTTACTTTTTAAATAATTAAAAAATCTTCTATTAACTAATTTTTATTGAATCATTTTTATAAAAAAAATTATTTTACCTTTGTGAGACCAGAAAAATCCTCTCACATGGATTTTAAAGATCCAACGAAGAGATGAACTTTGCTCCTATAAACCTGCAAATATGAGCATGATCAGCGCCACCCAACCAGGGTTGCCGACCGGAGACACTTCGATGGTGAAGTTAGTCACTTGATTGAAAGAATGAAGGTATAGAAATGAAGAGTGTTTGTGTGTAGTGTAGAGAGAGACGTCATACCCCCATCTGGGATGCCCCACATTTTATATAGATTGGAGGTGTGATATTTGTTTGAACTAGACCCATTGTAGGCCTTTTGGGTTAACTCCAATCAGCTGATATATATTTTTTCTGACTCCCACAATTGCCCTAAAACTTTCATTTTCTGTGAGAGAGGGAATGAGAGTTTTTCTCGCTGAGTTACCCTGTTCAAATAAATGTTAAGTCTCATGATAAATGAATGGATGACTGTATGAATGCATATATATTTGAATGTATGTACAAATATATGTTTATAAGAAATAAGGGTGAGCTAAAACGCAGTGAGTAATATAATATAGAGAGGTTAAATAAATTATTGCGATGATAGTACGAAATTGTATCACATGAGTTCTAAACAAATCATAACGACGGGCCACGGTATTGTAACCTCCGAGCAAGGGCCGTAGGGCTGCGGTATTATAACCTTAGGCAAGGGTATAGGCCACGGTATTATGACCCCCGAACGAGGTGTAGGCCATGGTATTATGACCCCCGGGCGAGGGTGATGGTGTTGTGTCATTGATTGTCTATACCAAATGAGGTAGACTTGTTAATCATAAATAAGTGAAAAAGTGGGGGGAAAAAAAATACACCAATGGGAGAGCATTAAAAAATGGCATTGCTCCGTTGTAAGGATTTGCCAAGTAGATTTTGAAAGCAAATTGAAGTAGATTGTCGATTTATTTAAGGTGTTGTTGTCCTATATAGTTGCCCCATTGCTTTCGACTGACAATTGTAAGGTGGAAGAAATTCATATTAGACATTGGCCAGCATTGTCGAGGAGTATGCCGAGAATAAATTGTTGACGCGAATTCCTTGTCCTATTATTGTCGAATGAAAGTTGTAATGCAGAAGGAAGTCAGAATAGACTTGAGCCAAAATTGCCGAGTGATACGAGCTATTATATAGGCGAGCATTGAGCACATGTTAGGCGCGACGGCAAAAATGTTGTGTGAGTTGCGAAAGTGGAACTGCTAATAAAATCAACAAATATTTGGTATGAAATTTGCAAATTTAGACTCTATGGATGTGTTCAGCATGCTCCAAATAGTTAGAAACGACTATTGGATCGTTGTAATCGGACTTCGGATGACGTCGTTGTAGTCAAAATGGATTGAATGGCTCAGATTAAGGGCGGACTGGTGCTCCGCGAAGCACAGACTATGTGATGACCGATTTCGTTATACGTCATTTCACTTATTGTCTTCATTGGGTTTGTTGTGTTCGGAAGTTTTTTCTCAAAATTCCTGTCCTTTTTTATTTCGGGTTTGTGCGTTACTTGTTTCGGAGGGTGCACGGTCGAGTCTGGAGTGTCTGGAATCGAACCGAAAAATTTATGAACTGGGAAACCAGGGCCGCACGTGCGATAAAAGCACTTGAGGCAGCAGGTGCGAGAGAGGGAGGGCCACACCTACAGGGATGAAGACCGCACGTGCGAAAGGCACGCTCCACACGTGCGGGCATGGGTGCCGCACGTGCAGTGGTAGGTGAGTCCGGATTTCTAGCTTTTTCTTCTCTTTGGGCTGTTTGTATATCACTTTTGTTGTATCTCTCTCTCTCTAAAAACTCTTTTCTCTCCCTTCTGTCTACATTTTCTACATCAAAACAAGATCAAATCCTTGATCTTTTTACATCCATTAGATATTTGCCCATAGCTTCTTCATCAAAGTTGAAAAGCTCCTCAAGAGCTACATTGTATACGGTGGAGATTGGGTTTTGGCACTATTGATTTCAAAGGTTTCATCTCTTTTTCTTCTTCAAAACTTGAGGTAGGGACTTTCTTAGAATCATATATATTTTTGAAAGATTTATTGTTGATTTTCGAAGTTCTCTTATAAACGTTGAATATTGATGGTTGGCTCAACAATGTGGGTAGTTTGGGGGAGGGGGGGTTTGCTCCTTATTTTCCATTAAATAACTTTCTTGAGAGGTTTAAATTACATTGGCTAAGGAGAAATGTTTTTATTTTAGGAAATTCTTTCAAAAGATTGGTGTGTATGTAGTGTGGTTGGGAAAAACCTAGAAATTGGGGTTTTCAAAAGATGTAGAGATGCATGTGGTTGACATTGTTAATATGTTATTTTGTGGGCCAAAATGAGTAAAGGATGAGAACTTTTTTTTTATTATTTATTATGTATTAAATGATGATTTTCATGGGGCATTAGGATTGTTGATGTTGTAAATTGTTGTTCAAATGTTGATATAGTCTTGTGAGGGCTAAATTGTTGAATGAGGTATGAAATAAAGAAATGTTGCTATTTATTGATATAATTAAATGAATATGTGACTATTTTGTGAAATGGCATGGAAAATGAGAAATGGAGATTTTGATTCTCATGGGATTATTGTTGAAATATTTGAACATGAAGAAATAAATATTGTTGCATTGATATTTGTTGCATTGCTTATTTATTCAACTGGTTATCACATGTTTTGATTCGAATTTGGAAACTTGCATTGAGGAAATAAGTTATAAGTGAATTTTATTGAAATGTTTTGGGGTAAATACATTGGTAAGTCCGGATAGGAGGTGTAGATGAAATTGGTTAAGTTGGCCTGAGTGTCCAGGGTGAAAGACCGAAAACACACGCGGAGGAAGTACCACTTCCCTTCCGATTAACTAGTAAGAGCATCTCCAATGGTTGTTGCTATATTGGGGTTGCTATTGCTATAATTTGGCAATGAATAGTGTTATTTTGCCAAATTATAGCAATGGTGCTCCAATGGTCATTTGTTATTTTTGGCAAATCTTAACCAACTTTCCCTCCAAGTTTGTAGGTGTTGTTTGGATATAGGTTTTTTGTGATTTTATTTTTATTTATTTTTTGTCTTTTGTGACATTTTTTTATCTGTTTGTTAAAAAATTATATATTTATTTTATTTCCAACTAGACAAATATAAAAAATTTTAAAAATTAAAAATTGGAAAAAAAAATATTGTTTGATTTATTCACCCCACCAAAAAACATATCACTACATATTTAATAAATTTTTTTAACTACACATAAAAAATAAACAATCACCAATTACCCACCAACAACCAACCACCAACAACCATCCATTATTAACCCAGCATTCATTTACCCACATCCACCCACCCAATAACCATCCATTATTCATTCACCCACCCAACAACCACCCATTATTCATTCACCCACCCAACAACCATCCATTATTCATCCACCCACCCAACAACCATCCATTATTCACCCACCCACAATTTCTCTATAAATATAACATAAGGTTTTCTACAATTTTCATATTCACCTACATATCATTTTCATATCTTCAAAACTCTCTGTACCCACCAAGAAGATTTTCTATAATTTTCATATTCACCCCCACTCACCCATCCACCTACAATGAACAATTTGAGTAAAGCCATATTAAATGGAGATTTTGATGAATCTTCATCATCTGATAATGATATCATCATGATGCAACTATTCACAGCGCAACAACAAAGATTACAGATGTTAAGTCTAAACCAACAAACCAGACGTGTTGGTTCCACAAGTGGTCGTCGATACATTAATCGTGAGAGGGTCAAAGGCGACGAACAAATTTATAGAGATTATTTTGCAGATAATCCTATCTATCCAGAAGAATACTTCCGAAGACGTTTTCGAATGAGGCGGTCATTGTTTGTTAGTATCTTACACGATATTCAACAAGTGAATGAATACTTCATCCAAACCCGTGATGCCACTGGTGCTCCTGGATTATCCGGTGTACAGAAAATGACTGCAGCACTTCGGATCCTCCAATACGGCGTGCCTGCTAATGCTGTAGACAAGTACATTAGAATTGGTGAAAGTACTGCAATTGCTGCCTTAAATTTTTTTACCAGGTCAATTGTTGCTACCTATGAAGCCGTTTACTTAAGATCTCCAAATGAAGCAGATGTCGCCAGATTATTGCAAGAGGGAGAGCAACGCGGGTTTCCTGGAATTTTAGGGAGTTTGGATTGTATGCACTGGCGTTGGGATAAATGTCCAAGTGCCCAAGCCGGTGCTTACACTGGACACTATCACAAACCAACAGTTGTACTCGATTGAATCTTCAGAAATGTGACACCAAGCTTTACAAAGTGCCATATCTTCAGCAATGGTGAATGATTTTCCTCTCTTTATTTTTGATGAACCTTCCATACCGATTGTGTAAAGAAAATATAAATAAAATAAAAATGTATTTAGAAAATTTGTTGTGAAATGAAATTAAGTAAAAAGAGAGCACAAAATATTTGTATTTATAGAAAAAAAAAAGAGCCGTTTTTAACATAAAAAAAGAGCCGTTTTATTTTTATAGCCGTTTGTATTCATCCGTTTTTTTATAGCCGTTGTAGATATATATTTCAATTATGTTTTTATTTAATTTTTATTTATTTTTAAATCAATAAAGTAACCCACTCATGAATAAAATAAACCCAAGTTGAATAAAGTACCCACTCATGAATAAAGTAAACCCAAGGTCAATGAGCTTTAGGAAATTTCCAGATTCACTCTTCACAGAGAGAGAGCTTCGAAACTTGAGAGAGAGAGAGAGAAGAGAGAGAGAGAGAGAGCTTCGGATGAGTGAAGATCGGAGGGAAGAGACCTTCGGATGAACTTCGGATCAGCTTTAGATCAATGAAGATGAACTTCCAACCCTTTTCAACCCTTGGATCAGTGAAGATTTTTTTCAGATCAGTGAACTTCAACCCTCGGATCAGGTATTTTTCTTGGATTATTTGAGATTACCTCTCATTAATCTTGCTCCTTCAACCCTCCTTCTACGCTGCTCTTAGATTATTTTCAGCCTCGATCTCCTACAAATTTGCAGCAAAAAAAATTTTTTGATCAATTTGATGAATTTGATGAAATTTGTAGCAAAAATAATTGATGAATTCGTATAAAAAAATTTCATGAATTCGTATAAAAAAATTGATGAATTCGTAGCAAAAAAATATTCCCAGATCATAGCAAAAAAAATTCGTATAAAAATTCGTATATATTTTAATAAATGAAGATGAATTTGATGAAATATTTTTAAATCTGTTTTGGTATGAATTTGATGAATTTGATGAATATTGATGAATTCTGGAATATTGATGAATTCTTGTTCATTCTTGTTGAATATTGATGAATTTGATGAATAAAATTAGTGAATATTGATGAATTTGTTCATTCTTGTTCATTCATGAATATTGATGAATCTGGAAAATCCCACCGAAAGGGAAGGAGGGAAGGAGGGAAGAGAGAAATCAGTTAATTTTGGATGATTTGGCAGATTTGGCAGCTGCCAAAGTAGTTGCCAAGTTTGGCACCTGATTTGGCAGTTGCCAAATTTGGCAGCTGGTATAGCATGCCATTGGAGAAGCCAACATTGTCCAAGCTGCTATATTATGGCTTTGGCAGGTGATATAGCCATCCATTGGAGATGCTCTAAGGTCGGGTATTGGTAGTGCTAGTTATGCCTACTTGCAGACACCAACCTAGAAATTACTTGATTCGTATTTACCCCCCCACGAATTAAATTGTTAATTTGTGCATTTTTTTTGAGATTTCAAAATATCATTGAGCATAAAAGATTTTCAAAAGATAATAATGTGATTTTTATGTCAAAAGCATAGCATGACATATGCATTCCTTTTTATGAGACTTGTATAAAGTATATATATTTTGTTAAGGATTTCTCTACTGGACTTTATGCTCACCCCTATGGGATTTTGGTGCAAGAAAAGATGTGGTGATCCTGCCAAGTTAAGGGCGTAGACGTGTTTGTGGAGGGCAAATGGCTCTTATTTTGTGGTGGTTCATTTTGCTATCCTAGGGCTATAGATGTATGGGTTTGTGAAACTATTTTTGTAACCGGACTCAAGCCTTGGAAATTGTAAGCCCCTTAGGGCATTTTATTTACTTTTGAATTTGATGTTCTACATGCTGTAGATTCATGTATTTGATATCGTTGAATGTATAATTACATGTGAAATTGTTTTGTACAAACCTTAATGATTCAATGAATGTAAGGGTTGCGAATTCCAATTTTCTTATAATAGATGCTAATCGTTATACTCATGTAATGTTATAAATTTTCGAGGCGTTACAAACTAATTTCTTATGTTTGCCATGGTCGTCTTCTTCGCGAAATAGATGAATGTGTGGGCAAACTTCAACAGGCTCGTACGGCTTCATTTTAGCTCTGATTTCGACACGATTTGCTGCGTTGGACTCGTCTCAATGAGTACTTCACACTGATATGGTCAAAACTTGAGTTTGACAGCTTTGAAAATTTCAGTTTTCGATACATGTAATCCGTTTCGCAACTGTCTGCAGACTTTGGTTACTTGGCTCCCGGAGTTGGTGGGTGGACTCTTCTAGCCGATACGAATCCTGTGGTAGGTTGAGATGTGGATTCCGGCAAGTCGAGATGCTAGTTTTATGCCGAGATAGTAATGTTGAGCAAGATTGTGCAGTTTGCAGTTGATATAATATACGCGTGCCATCCGTGATTATCATTGTCGTTGAGCTTGATGACGGTATTATGGCACTGAGATTTTGGAAAGCAAACTATTGTGCGAATTCAAGTTGGCAGCCGAATGATTTGCATGTGATAATAATTTCAAGCAGTATTGCCGAATAAGAAATGTGGCCAAGCAATCTTGCCGAGTAAGCAATGTTGCGGTGTAATGTTTTGCCGAATACTATTGCCGAATAAGTTCTCGAAACCGAGTTGATAATATGTAAAGTAATGTTAATATGCAGTTGATAATATGTTGAATGAGATGCCAAATTGCAGAGTTGATAAGCAATGGTACGGTATAATTGCCAAATAAGTTGCCAAAGCCAAATAATGTTGCCGAAGCCGAGTTGATAATATGCAAAATGATATGCCGAATTGCAAAGTTGATAATATGCTGAATAAGTTATGAGTTGATAATATGCCGAACAAGTTATGAGTTGATAGTACACTGAATGATATGCCGAATTGCAGAGTTGATAATATGCCGAATAAGTTGTCGAAGCTTTTTGTTGATCAACAAACGTAAGCAACAATATATATGCACATATATCTATAAACTTGGTCAAATCTTTGTATTCAACAAAGGTTAGACATCACCTATGAGTCTAAATATATATAGATAGAATAAATAAATTGAGTTGGCCGAACAACCTTTTTGAATTGTCGAAAAGATGCTCTCTTTAAGAAAAGTGAAACCCATTTGTAGAGAGAGAAAATAGAGATGCAAAAGTAGACCATGAATTCTATGTTGTTTTAAAACTTTTTAATGAAGATTCACAGTGAACAAAAAGCTCTATTTTGTAAGCACAAACTGTAACGCCCCGAAAATAATCCAACACATAAAATACATCAACCCACACCACTAAAATAATAATGGCCAATCTCCAACCTTTACTTCAAAAATCAATAGAATTATTACAAAAGTTCCACATGCGATTTATAAATTCAACGGTATGGCAAACACATGAATCTATAGCATGTGAAACATCTAATCTCAAAGGTAAATAAATGCCCTCATGGGCTTACAACTTCCAAGGCTTAAGCCCGGTTACACAAAAGTGGCCTCTCGGACCCATACAAAAATAGCCCTTCGCTAGCAATTAATTCACAACAAAATAGAGCTATTAACTCTTCACAGATTATCCACACCCTCAACTTGGCGGGATCACCACGTCTTTTCCTACATCAAAATTCCATAGGGGTGAACATAAAGCCCAGTAGAGAATTCTTACAAAGTATATACAGTTATGCAAACTCTTAATGTCAAATGCAAATGCCAATGCCAATGCCAATGCCATGCTACGTCAATTTAAAGAAAATCTCATTTCATGTTCTTCTTGAAAGGCACCATATTTCAGTAACAGTTTGCAATCTCAACAATTTCCGAAACTTCCAATTTTTATTAAAAGGGGGTGGTAAATACGACACAGGTAATCCCTAGGTCGGTATCTGCAAGTAAGCTCAACAAGCACTACCAATAACCCCACTTTACCGGTTGCTAATCGGAAGGGAAGTGGTACCTCCGCTGTGCGTATTTTCGATCTTGCATCTCGGACACTCAGGCCAACTTATCAAATTCATCTACACCTCCTAACCGAACTTACCAACGCATTTACCCCATAACATTAAAGTAGTTCTCATTCAAAATATTATTTCTCAATGTAACGTTTCTAACTCAATTCAAGATGCATAATAAGAGTGATAATAATAAATTACCCGAGTATATGATGTAATAACAATGCCTCATAGCATTTCTCCATTTCCTTCCAACTAATCTTGTTTCACAATTAACCATGCACACAACCAAAACTATCAACACATAGCAATGTGTCCCCATTATGCACAATCTTTAACAATTTAGTCCCTTCAAGACTATATACAATGTTTTCGAACATCAATTTCCAAGATTTCCGTTTCTCATGACCCATGGTACACAACTTGTCATCTCCCAACGATACATGTTCATGCATTTAACAATAGTTTTAAAACAAAATTTCCATTCTCATATATCAATAAGATTGCCATTTTTGCTAAACCAATCATTTCATGCATTTAACAATAGTTTTAAAACAAATTTTCCATTCTCATATATCAATAAATTGCCATTTTTGCTAAACCACATCATGAAAACCTACACTCCTTCATTCTTTTAACACAAGAAAAGAATTGAGCTCCATAAGGTGTAACAACCCTCATACTGTTTACCGATTAATGACTATTGATTACCGATTACTGCTAAACTGAGATCGAATATGAAAAGTAATTGCCTGACTGAGATCTGAAACTGAATTGATTGCCTGTATCCATTTGAATTGCATTTTATCTGTTTGACTGTTTAATTATCTGTTCAGTTTGTTTTGTTTAAACTGATAATTGAAGGCCTTATCGGCGGCCGAACCCAAAATTGATTGATGATTTTAAAACCATTAGAATTTATATGATTTTATGGTGTATTTAATTAAAATGTGATTTGATACGATTAAATTAGATTAAAATAAGTTAAATTGCATTGTGCACTTATTTACATTATTGCCATTGTGAGTGGGCCCTTTATTATAATATCCTTGAGCCTTATACACTCAAACAAAACAATCCTTCAGCCAAGTCCCTTGTTTTTGCCGTCCAAGAGGGAGAGAGTGAGAGAAGTGAGTGTTTCATCTTGAGTTCATAAGAAATTGGGTTGGAAATTAAAGGAATTGAAGAGAGTGTTCCAAGATTGAGCTCCTAGACCTTTAATTCAAGACTTGAGGTAGAGCCTTACCTTCTTGAACTTGCATTTGACTTCATTCTTGCATGGTTCATGCTAGATTAAAGAGCTAAGGCATGTTTTAGTCTAATAATGTTGAATTAGAGCTCAATTGTTGCATGCATGTGCATATTGACAAGTTTTGAGGTTGTAATCCATCATTCCTCACATGCATGTTCATAATTTTGCAATGGTCCATGTTTTCAACTTGTTTTTGGAACAATTGGCTCACTAGAGCATCAAATTGAAGCTTTGAAATGATTTGAATTCATGCATGTTTGCATGTTCTTCATGTTCATGAAAATGGGTTTGAATTGGATTTATTTGACTCCCCTTGGGCTTTAATTCACAAATTGAGCTTTGAAACTTGTTGTATATTGAGTTTAGTTGTGTTTTCTAGAATTTGGGCCCAAGAGGTCGAGTTTTGAGCAAAGGAATGCTTGGTTTGAGCTTGGGAGGCAAATCTGAAAATTCCAGAATTTGGCTTCTACGCTCGAGCGAAGGATTTTACGCTCGAGCGACCACCATTTACTCTGAGCTACGCTCGAGCGACGGAATGGTGGCTCGAGCGTAAATTGCAAGCTCTCAGAATCTGGTGGCGCGCAGGCGTACGCTTGAGCGAAGGGACCTACGCTCGAGCGAAGAGCTGTGTCTCACGCTCGAGCGAGCATCGAGCGTAAATTTTGAGCATCCAGCATTTTTACTGTAGCACACAGTCCGCTCGAGCGACGGAATTCACGCTCGAGCGGAGCTCCTTTGTCTGCATGTCCGCTCGAGCGAAGGAACCTTCGCTCGAGCGAGACCCCTATTTTCAGCAAATTTTGTTAAAGTGTTCAAAAGTGTATCTTTGCATCCTCTTTCCATCCTAGGCATTCCTAGGATATTTAAGGCATCTTAAAGAGGATATAGATGTAGAACACACCGAGGCAAATTAGGGATTAAGTATTATCCTTCCCCAACTGTGAAACTTAGTGTGTGTTCAATCTGTTAACTGTATAGGGTTGGCATTCCGAGGAGACGCTCTAGTTCACTGTAGCCCAGAACTCTGTGAGTAACAATTGTGTAAAGATATGTTCAAAATGATTATCTTCCGAATGCTGAACTGAACTGTTTACTGAACTGATATTGATTACTGAATGAATGTATGTCCTTTATTTCTGAACTGTATTGTGGCATCCTTAGCACCTACTGTTTACTGTTACTGTTATAGAGATCTCTGTCGGTTCCCTCATGGAACCACTACTATTTACTGATTGATGGCCATCATTACTGTTCGGTCTTTTAAGACCTACTGTTTACTGTTACGCTAATGGATGTACCACATATGATTGATTGACTGTAAGACTGAAGTACTGATTTAATGAACTGTTTTCATTACTGTAAGGACATTCATTCTAAACCTCTTTACGCATTATGTTATTCACTGGGCTTTAGCTCACTGCTCATATATATATTATATATATATGTATAGGTGTACAGGCACCAGATCAAAGCTAGAGGCGTCGGGGTAAACTCCAGTTTTGTCAAGTCAACTAATGTGCCTCACTGCGAGGTTCCGAACCTGCCAAGCTATGGCTTAGGGGTGTTTTTATTTCCCCGTCTGTCTCTATACCATTTTTGTAACACTGTATAGACTGAACGTTTTGCACTGTACTGTTTATCGGGGATTAAGTCCCTGTTCTGATTGTTTGTATATGATATGCATACTGTTTTGTATCGTTCTGTATAAATGTATGAAAAATCTTTTGGCATACAGACTGTCACAGCTCATTGGGCATTGTCTATTTATTCTATTGGCTTCCGCCAAGCCCCTGTACTCTGTATTATTGTATTACTGTATAAGCAGGCCTTCGGTAACCTAGGGTTACTGGCCGGTTACGGTGCTAAACCCATAGGGGCGGGTTTGGGTCGTGACAATAGGCATTTCCGTACTTCCCCAAATCCCCAATTTCTAGCGCTTTTCATCAAAACCAAACATTTCCATTTTCTTTGATGAAACCTACCAAAATCATCTTTCTTAAACTTACTAAAAAGAAAATTCCTCATGGATCAACAAGGGTTGAGATTTAAAACCTCTTTTAAAACTCTCTACATTTTCCTTTTGATCTCAAAATAAATTAACATAAGAGCTTCAAGAGAACTTTAAAATCAACATCAATGTGGCAAAACATGTATATATAACTCAAGAAATCCCTAACTCAATGTTTGATGAAGAAATGAAATCCCTAACTCAATGTTTGATGAAGAAATGAAGATGAAACCCTAGATTCAAGATGGAAGATTCTTCTATTTCCACTATACCGAGAGGAGCCCTAGCTTTGATCTTCAAGATTAGTGAGAGATAAAGGCTCTAGGCTCCAAGGATCACAAGAAATCAAAGAGTTTGAGTGCTAGATGAGAGTTTTTCGAGAGAAGGGAGAGTAAAAATGTTTTTAGAGAGAGAGAAAGATGTTCAAATCAATGAGGTACAATCAACCCTAAAAGATTAAAAAAACAGGGTTTTCGGAATGCCAGTCGTCCTGCACGTGCGAAGCCTCTCTCCCGCATGTGCAGCCCTCAACCTCGCACGTGCGGCCTTCCTTTGCCACACCTCCTCCAGCCACCTGCATATATTGCAGTGTGCAGCTCCAAACCTCCCCTGAATTCCGCACGTGCGGCCTCACTCCCCGTACATGCGGCCCCTAGTTTCCAGCCCAAAATTTTCCCCGCTCCAATCTAGGCACCTTGGACTAGACCTCGCACCCTCCGGAACAAGTGGGAATCAACACTAAAGAAGCAAGAACAAGAATTTCGAGGAAAAACTTCCGAGTGCAACACCCCAGACGATTTAATCAAGACTTCAAGTGAGACCCGACACACTAACGCGACAAATCTGATGTTAAACAAAGGAAAAGAGACGGATGGCACACTAGGTCGCCACACAAACATAGTATATCCAATCCAAGAATCAATCTTAAAATAATTTTCAGAGAGCAAAATCAAAAGTGTTGTTAAAGTTTTACTTACAAGAACATTTTTGTTCTTCTTTTCGTTGAACGCTTGCAGACGTTTCCCACAAACGGCGCCAATTGTGAGACCAAGAAAATTCTCTCACATGGATTGTAGAGATCCAATGAAGAGATGAACTTTGTCCCTGTAGACCTGCAAAGATGAGCATGATCAACGCCACCCAACTGGGATTACCGACCGAAGACACTCCGATGGTGAAGTCAATCACTTGATTGAAAGAATGAAGGTATAGAAATGAAGAGTGTTGGTATGTAGTGTTGAGAGAGATGACACACCCCTATCTGGGATGCCCCTATCTTATATAGATGAGAGGTGTAATATTTGTTTTGGGTGGACCATTGTAGGCTTTGTTTGGGTTAGCTCCAATAAGCCGATATATATTTTTTTTGGTAAACTATCAATAGGTCTGTAGACACCCCATTTTTGACCGACCTTAAGAATCAGACGTCACCGATTGAGCGCTTGGTGATGTTGCATATCGTGCTCGTTCAGAGGTTTCAGAGTCTCGGCTGCGAGCCTTGCCTTCGGACTTCCGGACTCTTTCATGCCTTGCCTCGGTTTGCGAACTAGGCTCTGTTTTCTCTGTTTTCTCTTCCCGAAGGGAGGGAGAGGTCTCGTAGATCATCTCTCAGTGGCCGTAGGCTACGTTTCGTGGTCGTAGGCCATTTTGCCCATTTGGAGCCCGGTTTCTGATTTTTCGGAGCCGTTGGCCGTATGCCTCGGTTCGGGACCGCTTAACCACCTCCGTTTGCTCCGGTTTTTGGCACATACCTTATTTCCTCCCTTTTGAGGGACATTGTGGTCCGAGAGACCAACTTCGTGGTCGAACACCACTTTCGGTGCCTAACAGCCTGTTTTCGGGGCCCCGAACTGCGTGTTTTGGCCCCCGAACCTTCGTTTTGCATCCGTCTTGGTTCATTTTTGGCAGGGACCTTATTTTCATTGTTAGAAAGCTTGTAGGAGGGTGGGAGGCCAGCAATTTTTCTGAAAAGCCAACTTTTTTTGAGTCCAAAGTGGTTCAGCATGAATCCGGGAAGGAGAAAAATCTGCGCGGCTTCACCGAAATGGGCATAACTCTTTGCACAAGAGGAATTAAGAT
This sequence comes from Camellia japonica, assembly GCA_030407325.1. Lineage (NCBI taxonomy): Eukaryota > Viridiplantae > Streptophyta > Magnoliopsida > Ericales > Theaceae > Camellia > Camellia japonica. The sequence continues at coordinate 55,598,159 of JAPPVO010000036.1, forward strand.
ATGAGGCCACCACCATTGGAAAGCTTACTTCCGGGGCTTCATTTTGCACTCAAGAATCTCCTAAGTCCAGGTCCGGGGGAGGAGATATGGTTGGTTGAAGTCCGGTTGGACCGAATCTGCGCGGCTTCACGGAAACTGGCATAACTTTTTCCACAGGAGGATTTTTGATGCAAGGTTTGCGGCATTGGAAAACTAACTTCTGGGGCTTCGTCATAAGGAGTGGCCGGCCACTTTACCCCTTTGACCTGGCCGGCCGGCCACTTTTTCTGGCCGGCCGGCCACTTACCTGGTGGATGACTTTTTTTTGCCCTTTTGAGTTGGCCGGCCATGATCCTTGTCCCAAGTGCATTCCAGCCATGTATTTTGTTCTGCACTTCACCCATGTCCGAGGGTTTGGCCTTTTGGGGGGGAAATTGAATTTGAATCTCCCCCCCATTTTTCCCCCCTTTTCCTCCACTCCCTTTGCCTATAAACCAGCCCCTCCCCTTCAGTTTTAAGGGTTAGAAATTTTGGTTTAAGCCTCTTGCATCAATCTCTCCCCCTCTCTACTCCAAGCACCAAAACTCTTCAAATCCTACACCATTTTACACTACACCTCATAGCACAAGGCCTCCATACTCCATACCAGCAACTTGAGGCTGTTTTTTCAGAGCTTAGGAGCACCCAACTTGGTCTAAAAGGCTGTCAAAGATTGGTTCTTCAAGGGTAAGTCTTCTTCTCTCTCTTTTTTGGCCCTATTTTTGCATACAACTAAGCTATACTATACTTGCTTGCATATTTGGGCTCCGACCCAAACTGTAAATAGCATTATTTTGAGCTCCTTTTCATGTTTGTTTAAGGGCCTCTCCCTGTTTGAGACTTCTTTTTTACACTTGCTTCTTTACCTCTCTTGGATGCCTCTTTCTTGCATAGTATTTTAGGCTCATTTGTAAATTGTTTTGAGCTTGGTTACAAACTGAAAAGTGGCTTATTTTGAGCCCTTCTTCAATATTGTTGAAGGGCTCTTCACTGTTTGAGGCTTCCTTTTGTCACTTGCCTCTTTATCCCTCTTTTGGCCTTATTTTTGCATGTTTTGTTAGCCCCTTGTGCTTGTTTTTTTGGGCTCTGGTCCGAACTGTAAATAGCCTTATTTTGATCCCCTCTTCATGTTTGATCAAGGGACTTTTGCTGTTTGAAGCTCCCTTTTTGCTCTTTGTGTTTAAACCTCTTTTTAAGCCTTATTTTGCATAGTATTTTAAGCTTGCATGTGCACTGTTTTGGGTTTGGTCACTAACTGTAAAATACCATGTTTTGGGCCCCTCTTCAACATTGTTGAAGGGCCTTCCTCCTGTGTTTGAGGTCAGCAGCCATCACTTGCTTCTTTGTCCCTCTTTAGGCATTTCTTGCATAATAGTTTAGCCATACTTGTGTTTGTTTTCGTGGCTTGTTATAAACTGTAAAGTGCTTCATTTTGAGCCCCTCTTCAACTTTGTTGAAGGGCTCTTGGCCATTTAGGGCCAGAAGCTGCTACTTGCTTCATTATCTCCCTTACGGGGCCATTTTTGCATGCTAGCTTAGTCCTATTTGTGTTCATTGTTTGGCCTTGCTTAAAACTGTAAATATGCTTGTTTTGGGACTGTCTTGATTCTGTCTTCACACTTCGTGGTCAAATAATGCATGCTTTGCATAGCCATAGGTCATTCCATGTACCTAATTTCATGTTTCGGGTCTCATTCCATGCATCGGGCGCCATGTTTCCATGTTTCGGGGCTGTTTTACATCACTTTTCGCTACTGAAATTTGCATGCTAGTATGCCATATTCCATGTCTTGCCATGTCTTGTTAGAGTGGCATTTGGTGCCTTAGAGTCGGTCCTCGGTTTGCGTGCACGTGAGCACGCATTTCGAGTTGTCTCATCTTCATCTTATGGCCTCCTATGTAAGTGTGGCTGAGGTCCACTTGTGTTGGTGTAAGTCCATTATGCATTGTGTATGCCATTCCATTTCGTAGCATTGTGTATGCTAGGTTGTATGTTAGCGCATTGTGTATGCCATGTTACTTCATGCATCGTGTATGTCATTTCATAGCATTGTGCATGTTAGGTTGTATCTTAGTTGCATCCATGCATGTCACGTATATTGCATTGTGTTTGGGATAGGAGTTAGCCCGAGCACAGGAAACGAGGTACGTTTCGTACTCCGAGTGACGGAACGTGTCTCAATTCTCCAGTCACCGACACTCCGGATCATCCATGATGGAGTTAGGTCTTGTTGTGTTTTCATGTGCATTCATTTCATATTGAGTTGTGCAATCCGACTCCTCGGCCATCATGCATCGAGATGCGTGATTGGTGGCACGAAGATTGAGACATGCATACATATTGTGAAAATACATTGCCATGCTCCTTTGTTGCTCTCTGTTGCAGCAAAACAAGAATCAGCAGCCTTCCGAAGTTTGGCACGCATTCCAAGAATAAATGCAAACAGAGGCTAACTGGGGCATCGCCATGGATTTCCGCGCAAGGCAACCCGGACATGCATCATTCATCATCTGGAGAAGAGTCAAGGCAGTCCCTAGCTTGAATACTAGTTTATTGCTTTCCTTAGTTAATTTGTTAATTAATTAGGGATTTGTACATATTTGGACTGTATTATTCATTTGGACTGTACTATTCATTTGGGACTGTATATTATTTTATTCGGACCCTCCGAGCGAGGGCGCAATTGTAATAAGTGTGCGTGAGTGTGATGTATGTCTTCCAACCCCACGTCTTTCTTTCCCTTTTATTTACCCGCTTACGATGGTTAGATTAGGGCATGTTTCAATTAGCATACAGTATGATAGCATGTTTGCATTCATTCATCTGTTTTGCATGCACCAGGCTCGCGCATCATCATACTAATTGCATTTGTATTTCAATTCCGAGTTTAATACATGTTAGTTGTAGCATCCATATGCTATGTTTAGAATAGCCAGCCTGCTATAGTTGCATTATTGCATGTGTTGCATTAGGCATTTCTGTATATTTAGGATCATGCATGGATTTCTAATTAGCTTCTGTTTTGGCTTGAAGTACTCGGTGAGTTTTTTTGCTTTAACATCCTTGCATGTGTGTGAGTGACTGCCATGATAGCATGCTTACCATGAGGCTATTTGCTTATGTGATATAACTGCCTGAATGCCTGTGGGTGAAGATTGGGTTATTTGGATTGGAACAAATCATGACTGTGAGTTTTAAGCCCACTAGATAGTGGCAAACCATCTTTTTCTAAGCCCACCCGAGGTGGCAAAATCTGCATTTTAAGCCTACTTGCGGTAGCAAACATCTTTCAAAAACAAACATGAAATGTTTTGTTCCAATTCAGGCGATCCAGTCTATACTTGTATGCTGTGCGCATCACATAGTAAATCTAGGCTAATAATCGGAATAATAGCACACATGTGTTTTCAAAACTAGATATCATGGTTAGTAGAGGCCGATCTTTGATCGGGCGAGCGGGGGTGCTCACGAAGTTACCTTCCCCAATCGTACCCAAGTTCCCGAGCCGAGGCAACTTTGGTGATGACGAACACGTGGCCTTAGGCAACGAGTCAGGGTTTCCTAATTTCCCAAAATAAAATATTTAGGTGGCGACTCTGTATCTGGCAAAGCAGTCCATGTTGACACTTCTTTCAAAAATCTGTTTTCTCAAAACGATTTGCCGGATTTGGACTCTTTGGTTCAGATTACGAACCGTGACACAAATCGAGTCCGAACTGTAGCGAGGTCCCCCGCGGACTTGTTACAAGGTCTTAATAGTTAGACTTAATTCCTATAAAATCCTATTGAAAATAAGTCTTACTAAAATTGTCACTAAAAATAATTTTTTTGTGACAATTTTTTACATATGTCGCTAAAAATTGATAATTAGTGACTTTTTTTTGTTATAATTTTTATAAATTGTCTCTAAAACTTACAATTAGTGACTTTTTTTATGATAAATTTTTTCCATATGACCTATTAGACAAGAAGTCCACTTATTATGACTTACACGTAAGTACCCCTATTTTTTTCTGCCTCCCACAATCTTGATTTATACACTTCAAAAGGAAAATTAATTAATCCATTTAGAAAAAATTTGAAAAGGAAACTTAACTAATTAATTTTAAAATTTAAGTTTTTATACCACTAAAATGTACGAATCAATTCACATCTTTAATAGATTTTTTCTCTTGATGTTTAGTTTTTTAAGTAATTAAAAAATTTATTTTTTATTGATTGATTAAAAGTACCGTAATGATTAAGATTATATTTTTTTATGATATTGAGTTATTAAAATATGAGATATTATAGGCTTACACCATGAATTGTGGGGAGAAAAAAAAAATCGACTCAAACTAGTTTTTCTAGACTTATTTTTAATATTTAATCTAATATTAAAATCTCCAAATTAGTTCATAACCGGCTACGAATCAATAACGATAATTTTAATGATTAGGTTGAAACTTAGAACAAAATTTCACAACAATGTTCTTTCGAGGAATATCCATCAGCACTGGGTGTATCAACTTTCACCAATTTGATGCAAAACTTGTTCAGATTTCAATATGAGATAGAAATTATTTCTTGTGCTAATTCAGGCATGGTAAAGTCCAACATTATATGCTTTCTTTACAATCAGAGACCTACAAACCGCACCCTTAACTAGTCATTGAGGAAAGAAAGATTTTTATTGTATCCAATTGTAATGTCTAAACAGACCTTTGATTCGTTTGGAATGTGAATTGACTTTTTGACTATTTTAGCATGGGGTTAAAAAGTCTCGTTTGAAATAGATTTTTTTGACTTTTTTTATTTTTGTGAGAAAAAAAATGAAATGATTATAATTTAGATATGACATTTTGTCTTACTTTTTTAAATTTTTTTTTGTGATTATTTTAGCCAAAAAGCCCGAAAAACTCACATGCCAAACAAGCTCATGCCAAAGCTAAGATTATTGTTTACAACAGCTTTAAAGTTCATAGAATATTCTAATACAGCTTTATCAATTTGTAAGTTATCAACCAAAAAGAAGCCATTTAATTTTTTTCAGAACACGTATAAAACATTTTTAGAAGAAAGGAATTAGAATTCAGGTACATGACATAATAGGGCAGCTATTATTACATACAATTCTTTCCCCGAATTATATTATTTGACAATTTCAGAAAAGGTAGGCATAATTACAAAACTCCATCGCAAAAAGAGCATACATACCAGATCTTCAGGGGCATCATCGACGACTTCAGCAGGGTGGTCTGCTCCAGTGCACGCCTAACATGCTGCTTTGTAACTCATATATTACTGCATACTATTGTAACAAGAACAACAGATAAAGATACAGAAATAAAAACAACAATAATAAAGCAGACATATCAAAGAAGCATTCACTTGCAGGAAAAAGCAGGAGTGGGAATGGTCATAAAAGTTCTCAATACATATGAATATTCATGGAAATGCATGTATTCATCCTATACATGTTTCAAAACATATTTGAATAAGTTACATTCCAAAGAATACAAAAACATTGTCACTAACTTACTATGATTATCACAAACCAATAAAAATCAATGGTGATGATTCATTCTAGAACACTGTTCCAAGGCCTGCAGTTGAAAAATAGTGTAAGGAAGTGTGTGTTGTAAGAGAATAATATTCAGTTTTGTGACAGTAACAAATAAAAATTTGAATAAAACAATAATTTCTATTTAGAATTTAAATACACCTTTTTTTAAAAATAAAATAAACTTTAAAGGTACCTTAAACATTGTCAACAGTTAAAAAGTGCCTAGATGTGTGTGTTAATATTAATTGAAGAAAAGTAATGATAGTGGCACTGCATTCCTATTTGAAAACAGAAATACTGAAAATCATAACCCAAAACCTACAGCCAGTCAGCCAGCCCCTCCCCAATCCTACTTCACACTCCACTTCCCCCCCATCTTAAATTCAATAATCCAAACCACAAACATTCCAAACCAATTCAAAACTCACTTCAAATTAAACTTTTCCCAAACCAATTCCATCAAAACCTTCTTAAGCTGAGGACAAATTTCACCAACTAAAACCAAAATGGAGCAAACAATAATATTCCAGATTATTTCAAATAAACTGAATGGAAAGGGCAACTTAAAAAACTTTAAAAAGGCCTAATTTATTCAATACCACAATATATTCACATCACACCTTGAAAACAACTAAATAACCCTAAAAATTTCATGTTTCTTTGATTGTGGCACCAAGGTTGATATAATAGTTATTTTTTGAATAGCACAAAAATTGAACCTATTCAACACAAAACAATGATTGAACAAAAATTAATTTTCGATTTAACAGAGGGGGATAGAATCATCAGGAAACAACTGGGGCTCTACTGGTTTTCAAAAATTCAAAACAGTACAAGTCGCACCTGAGAAAAAAAAAAAAAAAACACGACAGTGTGGTCTGCATGCTGTGAGCGGGAGAAAAACAGATATTGCAACTATCTTGCAGAGACATTCTCCAAAATTATTCAGGAAAACATTTGCTCCTAGATGTGATTAATATTAGCAACTCATGGATTTTTGTACCAGAAATAAAACAAAAATGTTAGTAAAGAGGGCTTATCTTATAATTCAAGTGAAGAAACAAAAAATCAAATAAAAACTTTCGTAAATAAACATAAACAGTAATGTCACTACGGCAAAAACACTATCAAATTCCATAAATTTTCTCTTCCATATCTTCTAATATCACTTCGGTTTTTACCTAGGACATCAACCATGTGGGTCCCCACACACCACCACAGTGCAAAAACCCAATTCTCTTTCTCTCACTCTCACCCTAAACAAAGTCATTGAATCTAGTAAATGTAGAACACCATGAACAAATGCATTGTTTCCAAAAAAAGTTTGTTATCAAATAATTACTTCCAAAAACTTATGAAAGATTCATTTGTCAAAGAAGGGTGGAAAATTTACCTAACTTCTACTTCTAGCACTCAGCCCACTCTTATCCATTGAGGCATTCAAATGAACCACCATAATATGGAGCACACTAAATCCCCTGCACCGCACAGCATCAAGTAACTAAGAAGCAACATCACCGCAAACAGTGATAGCAGAAGAAGAAATGGGTCGAGGTTTCAACACACACACTGCAAAAGTTAAAGATCATTTGGGGTTCGGCTACTGGGGCCACCAATTGGGCTGCCAGAGGGTGGTGCCAGTATCCATGATTAATGGCACGAATATTAACATTTGAATTAAAAATGCAATTAAAATTAAATACTAAAATTATAGGTTCAAACATTTACAGACAGTAGGATTATATGTACCATGGCACGCCACAACAGTCCATATAATCATCCAAACAGGAGACGCAACCTAATGGTTTCAAAACAATAATTACACAGAAAATATATATGATTGGGATCATAACTTCGTAATCCCAGAATGATCCACCACATAATCATCCAGTCACTAATCATCCAATCCAAGGTCATGTAACCAATGGTTTGAAAATCCTAATCAAAATTCTATTTACTGTCAGCATCATCCATAATTTATTGCATAAACTAGTATCAATTATCAAGTCTACACCAAGACAACCGTAAAATCATCAATTGACCAACACCAACTTTCAAAGCAGCCAAAATTAGTAACTAAATATGTAAAACATCAGGATAATATAATCAAAATTTTCATACAAATAACCTAAAATACAAAAATTTAAACACCCGAAAAAGAAAAAAAATAAATAGTTCAAAAGAAATAGCCACAGTATGTGATATGCTCCAAACAATTTTGTGCAGTATATGAAGCTTAAAAAGCTTGAATCCAAAATTAGAGATAAATGTCACACATTTTTTAAGGCAAAAAAATAATTAATTAAAATTTAAAAATGAATGAAAATAGTTAAAAGGAAAACATTTTAACCATAATACCAGTTCCTGATAAAATCCATCTTAAACCCAAAGGAACAGCGTAAAACTTCTAGAAGAATTACCAAATGTGCATGCCAAAGTTGGTTGGATTTAAGAAAGTTGTGATACCTCTTTATGATCTTGTGCTAAGAATGCACATCATATGAAAAAAAAATTGATACAGTAAAAAAAGCTGTTCCAGTGACATGACATCCGACTATTTCGATCTGTGCTAGTAGAGCTACCTACGAAGAAAAGGAATTATGAGCAATAAGTTGAATTGCACAAATAGAAATCTTGTTCAATATAATATGACCAAGAGACAAACAAAAGTTTGAAAGCACATACAGAACTTTACAGATATAACACACCAATCAACAATTGATGGTCATGGGTGCATTAAGATGGATTGAAATTCAATGCCCTGCATTTTTTAGTGTACACAGTTGTTGGTCATGGTTCTTTGCTAACTTCTGTTAGAATGTGTTAGAATATTCCTTATTTTATTTTGATGTAAATCAGTATTCTTATTTGATGCCTTAGGGCACTCTTGTAATTATGGTGATGATTTAATGTAAAAGGGATGAGATACCACTCATACCTCTAATTTTCCCTTCTCAAAACTGACATGGTATTAGAGCCACTCTAAAACCCTAGCAACCACAACCCTACAGCCACCTTCACACCACCACCCCAGCCGCAGTCCACATCACACCAGCCGCCATCTCCCTAGGGTTCCGCTAGGACCACTCACAGCCTCCTAGGGCCCCGACAGTCCCAAGTCGTGTCCTTCTAGGACGTTGGAAGCCTTAGCCGCAGCCTTCGCCTGCACCCTAGGGTGCGTCGGAGCTCCTCCTTTTCCCAGCCTAGGTCTGTCGACAGGCTTGGAGGTTCAGTCGGGTGGGTTCTCCTCCCTCCTCAAGCTGCCGATAGCCACTCTAGAGCTCTCTGGTTCAGTCGACTCTCTCTTCTCTTTGGTTCAGTCGATTTTTCTTCTTCGTGGTTCAGTCGTCAATCTCTTGGGTCTGGGTGACACTGTTTTTATTCGGTGATCATCAGTGCTCCTTTATTCATGTAATTTCTTCTCTCTCTCTCTCTCTCTCTCTTTCTTTTCTTTTCTGTCTTCTTCCCCAAAAAAAAAAAATGTTCTCTTAAATTCAGATTGATCTGTTTGGTATGTTCTCCCATCTTCGGGTTTGTGATTAGACCAGTGTTTGTTGTGAGGGTTCCATAGTAGAGTATTCATGGCAGAATTGACTAGTGAGTCTACTACTACACAGCCTACTCTTCAGGGCACGAGTCCTGGTTTGCCTATTACTATGACTGACTCCCTCAACCGTGGCCAGAAAATCACCACCTCTCTCTTTAATGGTCAGAATTATCTAGCGTGGTTGCAGAGTTTGACTATATTTTTGAAGAGCAAAGGGAAGTTGGGGTATGTTGATGGGCGCGTTCCGGCCCCTAGTCCCACAAATCCGGGTTATGATCAGTGGGAAATTACCAATTCTCTTATCATGGGCTGGTTAATACATTCCATGGTTTCGGAGACTAGTGAGGGATACTTGTCTATGGACAAGCACAAGATATTTAGGAGGCTGTGGCCACTACGTATTCCCGCAAAGGCAATTTTTCACAAACTTTTGAGTTGCAACGCTCCATTGACAGGTCCATCCAGGGTGAGATGACTATCCTCCAATATTTTACTTTCCTTAGCAATGGGTGGAAGAGACTTGATCATCTTCAGGACTACAAGCCTGTCTGTCCCACTGATTCTGCTGGATACCGGAAATTTGTTGAACAAGTGCGGGTCTTCAAGTTTTTGGAAGGTCTGAATGTGGAGTTTGATCCTGTTAGGAGTCGTGTGCTTGGTATGGATGTGCTTCCTTCTCTCCAAGAAGCGTTTGCTTATGTACAGAATGAGGAGAGTCGTCGTTCTGCTATGCTTCCGTCTGCCTCTTCTGATCGATCTGCCCTGATTTTTGCACCCTCTCAAGATGGGGATTGTGGTTCCCGTCCCCCTTCTGAGAAGGATACCCTTTTTTGTGACTATTGTCGTCGCCCTCGCCACACCCGTAAGACTTGTTGGAAGTTGCATGGGCCACCATCTGGGGGTCGTGGAGATCGTTCTGGGTCTCGAAGGGGTCACTCGGATCAGTCTAGAGGCCGAGGGCCCAATGCCCGAGCTCATCATTCTGATACAGTTGAGCCACAGTCCCCCGCTCCGGTTGTTTCATCTGCTGATATATCTGGGTTTTCTACTTCTAAGTTGGAGGTTGCTCTTCGCCAGTTGCTAGACCGTCAGGCCTCTGGTTCATCTTCAGGTAACTTAGCTCATTCAGGTAACTTAGCTTCTTCTACAAGTGCTTTTCTATCTCATCAAACGTTGCCTTGGATTATCGATTCTGGTGCTTCCGACCATATGTCTAGGTCTTCTGATTTGTTCTCCACATATACCCCTTCTTCAAGGCAGAATAAAGTTCGAATTGCTGATGATACCATTTCTTCTGTGTCCGGGAAAGTGTTATTCATGCCACTGCTTTCCTTCCTTTGTCTTCTGTACTAATGTTCCCGATTTTAGTGTTAATCTTTTTATCTTTGAGTCGTATTACTCAGGACTTGAATTAGTGTGTAACTTTTTTTCCTGATCATTGTCTGTTCAGGACCTTATCACGAGGAAGATGATTGGTAGTGGTAGAAACGCGAATGGTCTTTATATCCTGGATCAAGCCGACAAGCAGGCTCATTCATCCACTCAATTACCATCTACCAAGGAAGACTTATGGCTATGGCACCGTCGCCTTGGGCATCCATCTTTTTTGTTACTTAAGCATCTTTTTCCTTCCATTTTTTTGAAAAATAATGTTTCTAAGTTTCACTGTGAGCCGTGTCAACTTGGAAACAACACAGAGCTTCTTTTGCTCATTCTATAATAAAAGTTTAGTTCCTTTTTCATTGATTCATTCTGATGTATGGGGTCCCTCTCGTTTTTGTGTCTTTAAAGGTCACCGATGGTTTGTCACATTTTATTGATGATTGTTCTAGGACCACCTGGTGTATCTTATGAAGGACAAATGTGAAGTTTTTCTGTGTTACAAATTTTCATAAAATGATTTGCACTCAGTTTGGAGCGGTTGTCAAATTCTGCATTCTGATAATGGGGGAAGACATTAACTCTGGCCTTGCCAGCTATTTTTGCCACTTATGGTATTATTCACCAAACTTTTGTACCAATACTCCTCAACAGAAATGGTGTTGCAGAGCGTAAAACCGCCATCTTCTTGATATTGCGCGTTGTCTGTCTTTTGAAATGCGTGTCCCTAGATCATATTGGGGGGAAGCTGTTCTCACTGCAGCCTTCTTCATCAATCGTTTGCCTACCCAAGTCCTCCACAAACACACTCCTCTTCAGGTTTTGTTAGGGTCCCACTCGTCTGGTTTCTCCATTCCTCCCAAAACCTTTGGGTGTGTATGCTTTGTTCATAACCACTCTCCTACCCGTGGTAAGTTGGATCCTAGGTCTCTTCAGTGTGTGTTCCTGGGTTACTCTACCACACAAAAGAGCTACAAGTGTTATCATCCCCCTTCTTGGAAATGGTTTGTCTCTATGGATGTGTCTTTCTTTGAGTCTCAGTCCTAATTCCTGTCCTCCTCGGTGCCCCAGTCATCCCTTCAGGGCGAGCCTTGGTGTGAAGCAATTCCTGTGTCACTACCATCAATGATTGAGCAAGTTAAGAATGTTAATGGTGACCCAGCTATTGAGAATGTTGAATCTGAATCCGCAGTGAAAGATGTTGAGCCTGAATCCACAGTGAAAGAGTGAAAAGTTTATGTCAAGGACAAAGATACAAAAGACCAATTCGGATTCTCCACTGCTATCTTCTCTCCTGATGAGTGTCTAGAGTCCTCTTTTTCTGATGAAACTCCAGGTAACTCTATTCTTTCTGATCTAGATATTCTCATTGCTAAAAGGAAGGGGTTAGGTCTTGTACTCACCATCCTATTTCTCATTTTGTCTCATACACAATCTGTCTTCTTCCTATTATAGCTTTTCTGTCTAAAGTTTCTTCTGTGAGTCTTCCTTCTAATTTCAGGATGCTCTTTACTCCTTGAACGGAAGCATGCCATGATGGAGGAGATGAGAGCCCTAGCTAAAAATGGCCACTTGGGAATTGGCGGAGTTACCTAGGGCAAACGACCTGTTGGATGTAAGTGGGTGGTACACAGTGAAGCACAAAGCCGATGGTTCAATTGAACGTTCAAAGGCAAGATTGGGGGCCAAGGGCTTTACACAGACTTATGGAGTAGACTACCAGGAGACATTTGCTCCTGTTGCTAAGATAAACTCTGTCTGAGTCCTTCTCTCCTTGCCTTAATCTTGACTGGCCGCTCCTCCATCAATTTGATGTGAAGAATGCCTTCCGTCATGGAGATTTGGAAGAGGAAGTGTACAGACATTCCCCTAGGCTTTGAGGATGTTAAAACAAAGGAAAATGTGCCGACTACGAAGTCACTTTATGGACTCAAACAGTCGCCTAAGCTTGGTTTGAGAGGTTTACTGAAGCCATGCTGCGATTAGGTTTCAAACAGAGTCAAGCTAATCATACTTTGTTTGTGAAACACTCCTCACATGGTAAGACGACAACTCTTATTGTTTATGTGAATGATATTGTACTCACATGGGATGATGTTGAGAAGGTTTCTCGGTTAAAGGAGTATTTGGCCAATGAGTTTGAAATCAAAGACTTGGGCAGCTTGAAGTACTTTCTCGGTATTGAAGTTGCTCGGTCCAAAGATGGCATCTTCATATGTCAAAGAAAGTATGTGCTTGATTTGTTACAAGAAACTGGGATGCTTGGAAGTAAAGCCTGTGATACACCACTAGAGCCTGGAATGAAGCTTAGTGAGGATCAAGGAGGCGAGCTTGTAGACAGGGGGAGATATCAGTGGCTAGTAGGTAAGCTTATCTACTTATCCCATTCACGTTCTGACATTGCTATCGTAGTGAGTATGGTTAGTCAGTTTATGCATGCTCCACGTGCGATTCATTTAGAGGTAGTTATGCGGATTATGAGGTACTTCAAGTCTTCTCCGGGAAAGGGTCTCTATTTCTCTAAACATGGTCATCTTAGTGTGGAGGCATATACAGATGCTGATTGGGCTGGATCAGTCACTGATAGAAGGTCAACCTCTAGCTATTGTACCTTTGTTGGAGGAAATCTAGTTACTTGGAGAAGCAAGAAATAAAATGTAGTTGCGCGGTCTAGTTGCGCGGTCTAATGCAGAGGCTGAATTCAGAGTTCTGACTCAAGGTGTATGTGAGCTATTATGGATTAGACTACTTTTGAGGGATTTGGGAATTCATCAGACAGATTCTATGCGGCTATACTGTGACAATACGGCAGCCATTAATATAGCTCACAATCCAATTCAGCATGACAAGACCAAGCATGTGGAGATTGATAGGCATTTTATCAAGGAAAAGCTCACTAGTGGCACTATATGTACGCCATTCGTGAGGTCTGGGGACCAACTAGCTGATGTTCTCACCAAAGGATTAGGGAATAAACCATTCTGTGACATTCTTAACAAGCTGGGCATGAGAGATATCTTTGCATCAACTTGAGGGGGAGTGTTAGAATGTGTTAGAATATTCTTTATTTCATTTTGATGTATATTCAGTATTCTTATTTGATGCCTTAGGGCACTCCTGTAATTATGGTGATGATTTAATATAAAAAGGGATGAGATACCACTCATACCTCTAATTTTTCCCTTCTCAAAATTGACAACTTTTTTTTTTTTCTTCCATAGCCTGTGGGAACATCTCTTTGGTAAAGGCACCACCAATATGTGTCAAATATATTCCAAAGCACAAATTTAGAAAAAAAAATAAGTTTTTATCACCTAACATAAGTTTGATTTCACACAAGTTGCACAGTAGTTCGGGTAGATCAAACCCAAGAAGCTAGAATAAATATCATAGTCAAAAAGAACAATTAGGATGGCCAGCTATAAAAGTAAGAAAGAAAAATGCATGAAAGATAAATTTGTTTCAAACACATCACTGCCCATTTGACTTACAAACAGAATCATATGACACCCCTTGCCTTTCTCCCAAGTGATTCAAAGCACAAAAAATTGAGACCAGCTGAAGATTGGAAATATACTAATCAGAGAACAGAATTATAACCAAGATAGCTCACCTCACCTTTCAAAGATAACGCTGATGCCAGCTATTCTTGCTTCCACAAGTGCATCAGTAGTCCCAATTATATAGTATCATAATTGTCAATTCAAGAAACAAAATCCTAATAGTGGAATTGTGAGTCGAATCGAGAATCATAAGATTTTGGCACATGTTACAGTCACAAAACCACTACCAGCCAAGTTATAGTAAAAAAAATCAAGGACATAAAAATGAAAATAATTGACCAGCAAAAGTCACAAAACCACCACCAGCCATAGTAAAAAGATCAACTCATTCGATACTCCTATTCAAGATCCAGCCAATCTTCAGAAAAGTATATTCAAAAGAAAAACATGTAGGAAATAAAATGAAATGAAACAAAACCCAAAGCAAAACCAAAAGAGATGCACTAAACCATCAATTAAAGACTCCACCATTATGAAACATACGAGCAAAATCGACTTTTCAATCATTGCAGAAATACAGTTCATCCAAGGCAAAAAAGTCAATAACCAATACAACTTGAAAGAGGAAAAAAACTACCAAACATACTTATATATACAAGACTATGACTATTAGGGTTTCAAATTCAAACAAGATAAACACAGGATTCCCAAATAAAAAAACAGAAAACGAGAACCTGCATTCCAACAATTGGAAGTGCAATATTACATTAAAAATCAACGAAAAAGACGAGCTGAGTTGTCATGTAAAATAAAGAAAAAGTAATAGGAGGAGGTTAGAAAACAAAATGGGAAATAATCGCAGGAGTAAGAGAAGAGAACACAAACAAACCTCAGAAAGTACCGAAAAAACTCTTCAGCTTCTGATGCAAAAAGAACACCAGGAAAACACAAAATGAACATGGTAAGAAAATAGAAATTAATGAAAGAGAGCAAGAGAAGAAAACAAAAACAAATCTCAGAAAAGTAACAGAGTACTATTCAGATGCAGAAAGAAAACCAACGATATTTGAAAACGTACTCTGTCATTGAAATAACAGAAAGTCAATTACTTGAAGAACACCAAAATTGATGAAAGAGAGCAAGAGAAGAAACAAACCTCAGAAGTAACACAGCAAGCTTCAGGTCGAGAAAAACCAGAGGAGTGAACAAGAAGAAGAAGAAACATCTCCAGTCAACTCAATAATGTATCCTTTAGATACAAAAAAGAAACACGACAATATGGTGTGCATGTGCTGTGAGCTGGAAAAAAACAGATATTGCAACTCTCTTGCAGAAACAGTGGTGTGGTTAATATTAGCAACTCCTGGATTTTTTTTTTTACCAGAAATATAAATTAAAAAAATGTCAGTAAAGAGAGCTTATCTCATAATTCAAGTAAATAAAAGAAAACGAATAAAAACTTTTGTAAATAAATAAAAACAGTAATGTCAATAAGGCAACAACACTACCAAAAATTGCATAACTTTTCTCTTCTACTATCACTTCAGTTTTTACCTAGGACAACAACCATGTGGGTCCCCACGCACCACTACAGTGCAAAAACCCAATTCTTTCTCTCTCGCCCTAAACAAAGTCACTGAATCTAGTAAATGTAGAACACCGTGAACCAATGCATTTTTTCTAAACAAGTTTGTTATCGAAAAATTTAATTTCTAAAAACTTATGAAAGATTCACTTATTAAAGAAGGGTTGAAAAATTACGTTACTGCTACTTCTTGCCCTCAACCAACTCTTATTTCTTGCAGACATTAAATGCAGCCAAGAATCAACATCACCAAAAACAGTGATAGCAAAAGGAGAAATGGGTCGAGGTTCGAAACACTGACATTGCAAAGAGTTGAAGATCATTTGGGTTTGGCAACTGTGGTCGCCAATCTGCTGCCAGCGGTGGTGCCATTGACCCATGATTAATGGCATGAGTCTTAACATTTGAATTAAAAATTTAATCAAAATTAAATATTGAAATTATAGATTAAACATTTACCATCAGTGGAATAATATGTTACATCGCAGGTGACAACAGTCCATATAATCACCCAAACACGTGAATAGTTTCAAAACACTAATTAATGAAAAAATATAAATGATGGGAATCGTAACTTTGCAATCCCAGGAAGATCCACCAAATAATCATCCTATGCTAAAAAAGCACTTCATATGAAGAAAAGTAGACACCGTAAAAAAGCTGCGCTAGTAACACAATATTGTACTATTTCGATCAGGTAGTAGAGCTACCTACGAAGAAAAGAAATTATAAGCAATATGTTAAATTACACAAATAGAAATCTTGTTCAATATAATATGACCAAGAGACAAACAAAAGTTTGACAGCACATACAGAACTTTACAGATATAACAGCCACCAATGCTTGACAGTCATGAGTGCATTAAGATGGATTGAAGATTCAATGCCCTGCCTTTTTTAGTGTATGCAGTTGATCATGGTTCTTCGCTAACTTTTTGGTTAGTGTAGATCAAACCCCAAGAAGCTAGAATAAATATCATAGCCAAAAAGAACGATTAGGATGCTCAGATATAAGAGTAATCACCCAAACAGGAGATGTAAGTTGTAACTAAAGGTTTCAAAACACTAATTACTGAAAAAATATAACACCACATAATCATCCAATCACTAATCATCCAAATCCAAGGTCAGGTAACCAATGGTTTGAAAATCCTGACCAAAATTCTATTTAGTGTCTGCATCATCCATAATTTATTGCATAAACTAATTTCAGTTATCAAGTCTACACACCAAGACAAACGTAAAAGCATCAATTAACCAACAGCAATTTTCAAAGCAGCCAAAATTAGTTACTAAATATGTAAAACATCAGGATAATATAACCAAAATTTTCATACAAATAAACCTAAAATCCAAAAATTTAAACACCGAAAAAGGAAAAAAAAAACGAATAGTTCAAAAGAAATAGCCACAGTATGTGATATGCACCTAACAATTTTGTGGAGTATGTGAAGTGTAAAAAGCTTGAATCCAAAATTTGAGATAAATATCCACATTTTTTAAGGAAAAACATAAATAAATAAAATTTAAAAATGAATGAAAATAGATAAAAAGAAAAACATTTTAACCATAATACCAATTCCTCATAAAATCCATCTTAAACCCAAAGCAACATTGCAAAACTTCTAGAAGGATTACCAAATGTGCATGCCATAGTTGGTTGGATTTAAGTAAGTTATGATACCTCTTTATGATCTTGTGCTAAGAATGCACATCATATGAAGAAAACTTGACACAGTAAAAAACTGCTCCAGTGACACAATATCCTACAATTTCGATCTGCTAGTAGAGCTACCCACAAAGAAAAGGCATTATGAGCAATAAGTTGAATTGCACAAACAGAAATCTTGTTCAATATAATATGACCAAGAGACAAACAAAAGTTTGACAGCACATACAGAACTTTCCAGATATAACACCCAGCAAATATAACACCCAGCAATGCTTGATGGTCATGGGTATGCATGCATTAAGATGGATTGAAAATTCAATGCCCTGCATTTTAGTGTATGCAGTTGGTCATGGTTCTTTGCTAACTTTTTTTTTTTCTTCCATATCCTGTGGGAACACCTCTTTGGTAAAGGCACTGTCAAACATAAAGAGAAACCAATATGCGTCAAATATATTCCAAAGCACAAATTAGAAAAAAATAAGTTCGTATCATCCCAATACGTTTTACTCAAGAAACTCAAAACAAGGGAGATAAAAGAAATTTTCAAAGCATGATTTTTCCTCAATATAGGAAATATATATATGTATACAAATATGAGTACACAAAAAAATTCCTAAAATTTACAATAGTTGCACTACGGAAATTCATTAAAAAAAATATAAAAAAAAATATTAAACAATCAAAAGCAAACCAAACCAAAAAAATCAAATTTAAAACTGAAGGTAAGAAATACATAAACAGTAGAATTCTACTTCCCGCTCAACATATAAACCCAAATATAAAATAAATAAATAAACAATATGCAATGAAATTTTGCTCTTGCTACTCTACTTCATGCCCAAAATTAATGCAATCTTCAAAGATCAATATTCACACCTTTTGATGTACAACAGTGTTGCTGCATGTGGTTCAGCCAACATGTAAAGAGGAATGTTGAGAGAGTGTTGAGTATTGTCATGACTGATTTATGCAAAATCGAAACAAATAAAAACAAAGAAATACATGTGGCAATTGTACAACTTGCATTTTATTTTTTGTCCTAAATTACATAAATAAGATGTCAAAATTGAAAAAACAATCCAATTCACAATATAAAAACTAATGTAAGTTTGATTTCACACAACTTGCACAGTACTTAGTGTAGATCAAACCCAAGAAGCTAGAATAAATATCATAGTCAAAAAGAACAATTAGCATGATCAGCTATAAAAGTAAGAATGCATGAAAGATAAAGCTCACATTTCACACAGAGTAAGCACTCACAGTTTGTTTGGAACACATAACTGCCCATTTGACTGACAAACAGAATCGTAGGACTCCCCCTGCCTTTCTCCCAAGTGATTCGAAGCACAAAAAATTAAGACCAGCTGAAGATGGGAAATATAATAATCAAAGAACAGAATAATAACCAAGATAGCTCACCTTCCAAAGATAACATTGATGCCAGCTATTCTTACTTCCACAAGTGCATCAAAAGTTCCAGTTATATTGTATCATAGTTGTCAATTCAAGAAACAAAATCCTAATAGTGGACTTGTGAATCGAATTGAATCAAGAATCGTAAGATTACACATAAACTATAAAAAATGATGATAGACAATTGTATATATTGAAAAACAAATGCCATATGTTACAGTGCTATGAAAGTAACAACACCAACTAATTCGAAAAATATTACCTTTATCAACAGGATATGTGGGTCTAAATCCCACCAACAATAAAATTATTTAAAAACCACAATTTATCGGCAAATTAGACTTTACCCTGTCAGCTTAAAATTGCTAAAATTACATGATTATTAGAAAACTTAAGCAATGAAAGCAGTTAAGAGTCCACCATTTAAAATATTATAGAAATGTAAGTAATAGAAACACCAAAATAGTGTTTCAATAAAGAAAACATTGTTAAATAAAATAATGCAGGACTTAAGGTATTTTGGGGATGTATTGCTTTAAAAATAAAAAAATAAAAAAGGTATTTTTGGGATGCATTACTCTGAGGCGTGCAAATAAGTGAGCCTCATAAATTCCACCCAAGTTGGTTTGATCATGTACAAAGACCAATAAATACACCAGTGTTAGATTTGCATAAAAGAAAGAAAAGAAAGAGAACTGTATATTATTCACACTCCTAAACATATTAGGGTTACACATACTTATAATAAAAGACTAAAGGAACAAAAGACATAACTATCCTTAACTACCCTTATACAATAATACAGCAAGCAGCCAAGGAACATGAACTGAGGTAGTGAATAAAGCATATGATGTGTAGTGAATAAAGCGTATGATGTAAGTAAAAATAAAGCATGACATAACAACAATAAAAAAACAGAATAAAGCATAAAAGAATTCCATGGGCCTGAACCCAAGGAGGTGGGATTCAAGGCCTTGTAGAGTTAACTTTTAGTTAGCTAATTTTCTTTCTAGATCATCCAAGATCAGCTCGAGTTGCTTCCACTAGCTGCCCCTACTATCAAATTGTGTGCAAATTCCTAACATTGTTGTGCTCTCGATACATCAATTATTAGATGCTCTCAAAATTTACACTTGCCTACATCACTGTTTTGTTCTACATAACATTTTCGAAATAAAATTGTATAGGATAATGCAAAACTGAATTTTGTCCTTCACCGGAGGGACGTCCAATTATTTCCCTACACAAATAGGGCTATATAATTCAGCATGAAATTGTAAACATCCTCTTATGATAAAATGTTTCAATACTACCAATAATTAAGTAGAATAAGAAATTGGGAAAAAGGCACCTATATATGTTTCAATACCACCAATTCAGATAAAAATATATCAAACAATGAAACAAAATACGAGAAAGTTAAATCTAAACTAAAACTATAAGTTCGATTGCAAAGAAATCTAAGAGAGAAACTTAGTCTCAATAGATATTGCAAACAAGAGAGGTCCGTTTTTTTAATCTCAAGCATTGAAATCCAAGAGTGATCCCAAGATTTCCCAGCAAACAAACCAACCAAAAAACAAAGTAAAATCAAGCAATACATTATCAATTAAAAGGGGAAAATATAAATAAATAAATAAAAATGAAACAAAATTCAGGTTAGTTAATTCTAATTAAACCAAAACTATAAATTTGATTGCAAAGAAATCTGATAGAGAAACTTAATCTCAATGGAGACTTCGGGAAAGAGAGGCCCGTTTTTAATAATCTCAAGCATTGAGATCCAAGAGTCATCCCAAGATTTCTTGGCAAACAAATCAAAAGACAAAATAAAATCAAGTAATAAATTATCAATTAAAATAAAAATATATATATTCAAAAAAAAACAAAATAAGTGAAATTCAATTCTAAACTAAAACTATAAGTTTGATTACAAAGAAATCTGATAGAGAAACTTAGGTAACGTTTGGTAGAATTTTCTAAATATGATTTGAGAATAAAATTGTATTTTGAGTTTGTGAGTTTTAGAATTATGATTTGAGTATGGAAAATTTGTTTGGTTAAGAGTTTTGAATTGAGTTTGGAATAAATGATGTGACATATAATATTTAATTCAAAAACTTACAACTACTAATCCGCCTGAAAAGGAGTTTTCAAAAGTGGATGTGGAATTATAATTTGAAAACTCAAAACAAATACCACACTAAAATCAATAGGTGGAAATGTGTTTGGAGAAGCTGTCCAGACACAGCCTTAGTCTCAATGGAGACTTCGACAAAGAGAGGTCTATTTTTACTAATCTCAAGCATGAGAACCAAGAGTCGTCTCAAGATTTCCCCACAAACCAAAAGACAATAAAATCAAGTAATAAATTATCAATTAAAATAAAAATAAAAAAACTATATCAAAAAAATAGTGAAACTTAATTCTAAAGTAAAATTATAGGTTTGGTTACAAAGAAATCTGATAGAGAAACTTAGTCCAATGGTGACTTCGAGAAAGAGAGGTCCATTTTTACTAATCTCAAGAATTGAGAACCAAGAGTCATCTCAAGATTTCCTGCCAAACAAACCAAAAAGCAAAATAAAATCAAAATATAAATTATCAATTAAAATAAAAATTATATATCAAAAAAAAAAACAAAATAAGTTAAACTCAATTCCAAACTAAAAGTTTGATTACAAAGAAATCTGATAGAGAAACTTAGTCTCAATAGAGACTTTGAGAAAGAGAGGTCCGTTTTTACTACTCTCAAGAATTGAGATCCAAGAGTCATCTCAAGATTTCCTGACAAACAAACCAAAAGACAAAATAAAATCAAGTAATAAATTATTAATTAACAGGAGAAACTATAAATAATAAATAAATAAAAATAAACGAAACAAAATACAAGATAGTTAATTCTAACGATTACAAAGAAATATGCTAGAGACACTTAGTCTCAATGGAGACTTCGAGAAAGAGAGGTCCGTTTTTACTAATCTCAAGCATTGAGATCCAAGAGTCATCTCAAGATTTCATGGCAAACAAACCAAAAGACAAAATAAAATCAAGTAATAAATTATCAATTAAAATAAAATAAAAAATAAAAAACTATATCAAAAAACAACAAAAAAAAAAAATAAGTGAAACTTCTAAAGTAAAACTATAAGTTAAATTACAAAGAAATCTGCTAGAGAAACTTAGTCTCAATGGTGACTTCGAGAAGGAGAGGTCCATTTTTACTAATCTCAAGCATTGAGAACCAAGAGTCATCTCATGATTTTCTGGCAAACAAACCAAAAAATAAAAAAAATCAAGTAATAAATTATCGATTAAAATAAAAAATATATATATCAAAAAATAAAAAATAAGTGAAACTCAATTCTAAACTAAAACTATAAGTTTGATTACAAAGAAATCTGATAGAGAAACTTAGTCTCGATGGAGATTTTGAGAAAGAGAGGTCCGTTTTTACTAATCTCAAGCATTGAGATCCTAGAGTCACCTCAAGATTTTCTAGCAAACAAACCAAAAGACAAAATAAAATCAAGTAATAAATTATCAATTAAAATTACAAAATATAAATAATAAATAAATAAAATAAACCAAAAAAATACAGGTTAGTTAATTCTATCGATTGCAAAGAAATATGAGACATCTCAACGGACTAATCTCAAGCATTGAGATCCAAGAGTCATCTCAAGATTTCTTGGCAAACAAACCAAAAAACAAAATAAAATCAAGTAATAAATTAAAAACAAAAATAAAAATAAATACCAAAAAACAAAACAAAATAAGCGAAACTCAATTCTAAACTAAAACTATAAGTTTGATTACAAAGAAATAAAACTTTGTCTCAATAAAGACTTCAAGAAAGAGAGATCCATTTTACTAATCTCAAGCATTGAGATCCAAGAGTCATCTCAAGATTTCCTGGCAAACAAAGAAATCAAAAGATAGAGTAAAATCAAGGAATAAATAATATATTTATCAAAAGAAAACAATCCATTTAAAAAACCGAAATAGAATGTTGTGAGATATTCCAGCTCTGCAATAAATAATTAGAGAGAGAAAGAGAATTAATTATTTGAAGTCAGGTTGTTAACAAATCTAGTATTATAACCACTAATTATTTTCCATTACCATATAAATGTTAATTGCCCCCGATTATTTTACTATTCCATGATTCAATCCCAGGTCTCTGTGTAGCCTCCAACAACCATTTGTCCCACCAAATAGAATGCTTATAATTATATAGAGTGTACAATCAAAATATGGGAAACTCAATAGCATTTTTGACAATTTTACCATTTAGCTTAAATTATAACCATGTTCATTATCAGCTGCAACTTGACAAAATGCAGCTTGACGTCTTTTTTCACACACACAAAAATATAGAGAGAGAATGTATTCAGATGGTTGTTATCCCTAGTTCTATATATTCTACTCACATTATGATGGTTGCTCATTTTATTAGGCAACGGCAATGTCAAATGAGAGGAAAACAACAAACAAAATACTTTTAGTTTTATTTAACTCAGAGCTGACGTTACCTTGTGGACTTCACAGTTCATCATTAGCTAGTTGGTGAGGGTGACTTATCTTGGAACCAAAAGTCTAGGCAACAACAACACATTGTCCAACTTATCTATTTAACCGTTGGATCTAAAGTTGGAATGATCTCATCAAATAGAATACAATTTTTATAAGCAGAAAAACTTTACTTTTCTGAAGACCTAGACACATTTCTTCTCTTTTAGAAATAACAGCAGCATCAACCTTCAACTCCACTCTCTTGATCACTATGAATGTACACCAAACCCACCAAAAATGTCAGCAAACAAATTTAAACTCCAACTATAAAACTTACAACATTATTCTGTCATAGCTCTTCACAAAAGGGGTGGTAGGCACTTCATTTTAAAGCCATTAAAAGCCAACTCACCATAGGGGGTGATTAGCAGTTACTATAAACTATAAAAAATTATGATAGACAATCGTATATATGGGAGGAAAAAAAAGGAAATAAAAAAGATTTTGGCACACGTTACAGTCACAAAACCACCACCAGCCAAGTTACAGTAAAAAAAAAAAAAAAAAATCAAAGATCAACTCATTTGATACTCATATTCAAGATCCAGCCAATCTGCAGAAAAATAAATTCAAAAACAAAACCAAAAGACGAGCTGAGCTGTCATGTAAAACAAAGAAAATAAGTAAATAGAAGGAGGTTAGAAAACAAAATGGGAAACAATCGCAGGAGTAAGAGAAGAAAACACAAACAAACCTCAGAAAGTAACGAAAACACTCTTCAGTTTCTGATGCTGAGCTTTCGGATTGTTCAGACTCTGAGCCACCTACCGATTTAAGCGCGAATTAGGTGTTAATGTCTACACTTCGGCAATATTAGTCATGCATTAATATGTAATGTCTGTGTTAGAGTAAAGTGTTTCCGTAATGAGTTGGTCAGATAGTCTGGCTAATATTGTCTCCCTAACTGTTATGTTTATCTATGTATTGTGTGTTCAGTTCATGGTGTCCACAATGTATTGTTGTTTGAGACTTAATGTTTGTTACTACTTATGTATTTTTGTGGGAGACTTATGTGGTTTTTCCTCAAGGTTTTTATGAATTACATTATCAGCTTCAAACCCAAAACAAGAAGGACAACAGAAAAAAAAAAATTTATTTAAATGAAAACGGCTTTAGTAAAGCCAAAACCAATTTTCTGATAACACATTCTAACCCAAACGAAGAGAAGAGAAAAAAAATAAAAAAATAACAAAGTTTACATGAAAACGGCTTTAGTAAAGCGGAAGAAATTTTGAATTACATTATCAGCTTCTAACCCAAACAAGACACAACAAAAAAATATATATATTATTTACATGAAAACGGCTTTAGTAAAGCCAAAACAAAATTCTGAATAACACATTCTAACCCAAAACAAAGACAAAGAGAAAAAAATAAAAATAAAAACTTTAACATGAAAATGGCTTTAGTAAAGTGAAAAGAAATTTATGAATTACATTATCACATTCTAACCCAAAATAAAGACAAAAGAAAATATATATATATTTAAATGAAAACGGATTTTTTTAAAGCCCAAACAAATTACTGAATAACACCTTCTAACGCAAACAAAGAATAATAATTATAAAAAATATTGACATCAAACGGCTTTAACTAAAGCTAAAAAAATTTATGAATTACATTATTACCTTCTAACCCAAAACAAACACAAGAAAAACAAAATAAATTTACTTTAGTCAAACAAACAAAAAAAATGCTGAATTACACATTCTAACCCAAAATAAAGACAAAAGGAAAGAAAAAAAAAATTAATATGAGAATGGTTTTTAGTAAAAGAATTTTAACCAAAAAAATTATTTTGAAATATATTATCACCAAAACAATGACAACATAAACAAAAGAATGAAATTTTTTTCTATAAGTTTAGTAAAATTGAAATTAAAAAAAAAAGAAGCTAAAAGCGCGGTTCATAAAAAAATTTGGCAAAAACCGTGGTTCTAAAGAGTGAGGATAGAAGAAATTTGTTTTCCATAAACGTGGGTTTTGATGAACTCGTGGTTACAAAGAGCGAGTTTCATTAGAAATTTTTTTTTGATAAACTCGTGCTTACAAACAGCGAGTTCAGAAACAAAAATCATTTCTGCTAAACTCGTGCTTTCAGAAGCGAGTTCAGAAGAAATCTATTTTTTTTTGATGAACTCGTGGTTTCAAATAGCGAGTTCATCAAAAATATTTTTGGGATGAAATCGTGTTTGTAAAAAGCGAGTTCAAAGGGAAAAAAATTTAATTAAACTCGCGTTTCGTAAGCGCGAGTTCTTAATCAAACTCGCTTTTAGTAACAGCGAGTTTCACATTAGCTGACTTCGCGCGACAGGGGTGGAAAAGTGTTGAACTCGCGATTGTGAACCCGAGTTAGCTTATTCTGGAAATTCTTTCACAACTAGGCTTAATTTGGAAATTCCCTTATTATTTTAGCTTATTTAGGGAAAGAGTAATGCTACGCGTCAGGAAAAAAGTTTCAGAAAAAGCTTCAGGAAAATTCTCTTACCGGTAAGAGACCCATGACGTTTCCCCCTTTAACGTGATGGGTCTCTTACCGGTAAGAGAATTTTCCTGAAGCTTTTCCTGAAGCTTTTTTCCTGACGCAGCATTATTGTTAGGGAAATGCCCCCACGGTATACGCTATAATTTCCCGCCATTGATAACCGACTTACAGAGTCGGTGGAGAGAACATTTATATATATATATATATATACCCTAGAACCAGAATTAGAATTGATCGTCCTCTTTTTCACTCCTCCTCTCTCCCTTTTCGTCGCTCACATCTCTTCAAAACTCTAGCCGTCGTCGCTGCTCTCCGCCGCCTTCGTTGCCTCCCTCTTGTTCCACCCAGCGCCGCCATTCACGGCCACCGTGAGCCACGCGAGAACCACGCCGCTGCGTCCCCTCCCCTTCATCTCATCTCACATTATCATCAAAATTCAAACATTATCATCCAAATTTCAAAAGAATAGATAACTCTTCTACTTTTCTCTACTAATTTTTTGTCTCTCATACACAAACTTAAAGAATAGATAATTGAAGCTTGCTGCGTTACTTCTGAGGTTTGCTTTCTTGTTCTTCTCTCTCTCTCATTCATCAATTTGGGTTTCTTCAACTAAATGGACTTTCTGTTCTTTCAATGACAGTGTTTGTTTTGGAATTTCATAATTCCCCCCCCCCCCCCCCTCTCTCTGTATCTGAAGACTAATCTGTAACTTTTCTGAGATTTTTTTTGTGTGTACTTCTCTTCTCTCTCATTCATTAATTTCTATTTTATTACCATGTTCATTTTGTTTTTTTGGTGTTCTTTTTGCCATCTGAAACTGAAGAGTGTTTTCGTTACTTTCTGAGGTTTGTTTGTGTTTTCTTCTCTTACTCCTGCGATTGTTTCCCATTTTGTTTTCTAACCTCCTTCTATTACTTATTTTTCTTTTGTTTACATGACAGCTCAGCTCGTCTTTTGGTTTTGTTTTGAATTTATTTTTCTGCAGATTGGCTGGATCTTGAATATGAGTATCAAATGAGTTGATCTTTGATTTTTTTTTTTTTTTTTACTGTAACTTGGCTGGTGGTGGTTTTGTGACTGTAACGTGTGCCAAAATCTTTTTTATTTCCTTTTTTTTTTCCTCCCATATATACGATTGTCTATCATAATTTTTTATAGTTTATAGTAACTGCTAATCACCCCCTATGGTGAGTTGGCTTTAATGGCTTTAAAATGAAGTGCCTACCACCCCTTTTGTGAAGAGCTATGACAGAATAATGTTGTAAGTTTTATAGTTGGAGTTTAAATTTGTTTGCTGACATTTTTGGTGGGTTTTGGTGTACATTCATAGTGATCAAGAGAGTGGAGTTGAAGGTTGATGCTGCTGTTATTTCTAAAAGAGAAGAAATGTGTCTAGGTCTTCAGAAAAGTAAAGTTTTTCTGCTTATAAAAATTGTATTCTATTTGATGAGATCATTCCAACTTTAGATCCAACGGTTAAATAGATAAGTTGGACAATGTGTTGTTGTTGCCTAGACTTTTGGTTCCAAGATAAGTCACCCTCACCAACTAGCTAATGATGAACTGTGAAGTCCACAAGGTAACGTCAGCTCTGAGTTAAATAAAACTAAAAGTATTTTGTTTGTTGTTTTCCTCTCATTTGACATTGCCGTTGCCTAATAAAATGAGCAACCATCATAATGTGAGTAGAATATATAGAACTAGGGATAACAACCATCTGAATACATTCTCTCTCTATATTTTTGTGTGTGTGAAAAAGACGTCAAGCTGCATTTTGTCAAGTTGCAGCTGATAATGAACATGGTTATAATTTAAGCTAAATGGTAAAATTGTCAAAAATGCTATTGAGTTTCCCATATTTTGATTGTACACTCTATATAATTATAAGCATTCTATTTGGTGGGACAAATGGTTGTTGGAGGCTACACAGAGACCTGGGATTGAATCATGGAATAGTAAAATAATCGGGGGCAATTAACATTTATATGGTAATGGAAAATAATTAGTGGTTATAATACTAGATTTGTTAACAACCTGACTTCAAATAATTAATTCTCTTTCTCTCTCTAATTATTTATTGCAGAGCTGGAATATCTCACAACATTCTATTTCGGTTTTTTTAAATGGATTGTTTTCTTTTGATAAATATATTATTTATTCCTTGATTTTACTCTATCTTTTGATTTCTTTGTTTGCCAGGAAATCTTGAGATGACTCTTGGATCTCAATGCTTGAGATTAGTAAAATGGATCTCTCTTTCTTGAAGTCTTTATTGAGACAAAGTTTTATTTCTTTGTAATCAAACTTATAGTTTTAGTTTAGAATTGAGTTTCGCTTATTTTGTTTTGTTTTTTGGTATTTATTTTTATTTTTGTTTTTAATTTATTACTTGATTTTATTTTGTTTTTTGGTTTGTTTGCCAAGAAATCTTGAGATGACTCTTGGATCTCAATGCTTGAGATTAGTCCGTTGAGATGTCTCATATTTCTTTGCAATCGTATAGAATTAACTAACCTGTATTTTTTTGGTTTATTTTATTTATTTATTATTTATATTTGTAATTTAATTGATAATTTATTACTTGATTTTATTTTGTCTTTTGGTTTGTTTGCTAGAAAATCTTGAGGTGACTCTAGGATCTCAATGCTTGAGATTAGTAAAAACGGACCTCTCTTTCTCAAAATCTCCATCGAGACTAAGTTTCTCTATCAGATTTCTTTGTAATCAAACTTATAGTTTTAGTTTAGAATTGAGTTTCACTTATTTTTTATTTTTGATATATATATTTTTATTTTAATCGATAATTTATTACTTGATTTTATTTTATTTTTTGGTTGTTTGCCAGAAAATCATGAGATGACTCTTGGTTCTCAATGCTTGAGATTAGTAAAATGGACCTCTCCTTCTCGAAGTCACCATTGAGACTAAGTTTCTCTAGCAGATTTCTTTGTAATTTAACTTATAGTTTTACTTTAGAAAGTTTCACTTATTTTTTTTGTGTTTTGTTTTGATATAGTTTTTTATTTTTTATTTTATTTTAATTGATAATTTATTACTTGATTTTATTTTGTCTTTGGTTTGTTTGCCATGAAATCTTGAGATGACTCTTGGATCTCAATGCTTGAGATTAGTAAAAACGGACCTCTCTTTCTCGAAGTCTCCATTGAGACTAAGTGTCTCTAGCATATTTCTTTGTAATCGTTAGAATTAACTATCTTGTATTTTGTTTCGTTTATTTTTATTTATTTATTATTTATAGTTTCTCCTGTTAATTAATAATTTATTACTTGATTTTATTTTGTCTTTTGGTTTGTTTGTCAGGAAATCTTGAGATGACTCTTGGATCTCAATTCTTGAGAGTAGTAAAAACGGACCTCTCTTTCTCAAAGTCTCTATTGAGACTAAGTTTCTCTATCAGATTTCTTTGTAATCAAACTTTTAGTTTGGAATTGAGTTTAACTTATTTTTTTTTTTTTTTGATATATAAATTTTTTATTTTAATTGATAATTTATATTTTGATTTTATTTTGCTTTTTGGTTTGTTTGGCAGGAAATCTTGAGATGACTCTTGGTTCTCAATTCTTGAGATTAGTAAAAATGGACCTCTCTTTCTCGAAGTCACCATTGGACTAAGTTTCTCTATCAGATTTCTTTGTAACCAAACCTATAATTTTACTTTAGAATTAAGTTTCACTATTTTTTTGATATAGTTTTTTTATTTTTATTTTAATTGATAATTTATTACTTGATTTTATTGTCTTTTGGTTTGTGGGGAAATCTTGAGACGACTCTTGGTTCTCATGCTTGAGATTAGTAAAAATAGACCTCTCTTTGTCGAAGTCTCCATTGAGACTAAGGCTGTGTCTGGACAGCTTCTCCAAACACATTTCCACCTATTGATTTTAGTGTGGTATTTGTTTTGAGTTTTCAAATTATAATTCCACATCCACTTTTGAAAACTCCTTTTCAGGCGGGATTAGTAGTTGTAAGTTTTTGAATTAAATATTATATGTCACATCATTTATTCCAAACTCAATTCAAAACTCTTAACCAAACAAATTTTCCATACTCAAATCATAATTCTAAAAACTCACAAACTCAAAATACAATTTTATTCTCAAATCATATTTAGAAAATTCTACCAAACGTTACCTAAGTTTCTCTATCAGATTTCTTTGTAATCAAACTTATAGTTTTAGTTTTAGAATTGAATTTCACTTATTTTGTTTTTTTTTGAATATATATATTTTTATTTTAATTGATAATTTATTACTTGATTTTATTTTGTCTTTTGATTTGTTTGCCAAGAAATCTTGGGATGACTCTTGGATCTCAATGCTTGAGATTATTAAAAATGGGCCTCTCTTTCCCGAAGTCTCCATTGAGATTAAGTTTCTCTATCAGATTTCTTTGCAATCAAATTTATAGTTTTGGTTTAATTAGAATTAACTAACCTGAATTTTGTTTCATTTTTATTTATTTATTTATATTTTCCCCTTTTAATTGATAATGTATTGCTTGATTTTACTTTGTTTTTTGGTTGGTTTGTTTGCTGGGAAATCTTGGGATCACTCTTGGATTTCAATGCTTGAGATTAAAAAAAACGGACCTCTCTTGTTTGCAATATCTATTGAGACTAAGTTTCTCTCTTAGATTTCTTTGCAATCGAACTTATAGTTTTAGTTTAGATTTAACTTTCTCGTATTTTGTTTCATTGTTTGATATATTTTTATCTGATTGGTGGTATTGAAACATATATAGGTGCCTTTTTCCCAATTTCTTATTCTACTTAATTATTGGTAGTATTGAAACATTTTATCATAAGAGGATGTTTACAATTTCATGCTGAATTATATAGCCCTATTTGTGTTAGGGAAATAATTGGACGTCCCTCCGGTGAAGGACAAAATTCAGTTTTGCATTATCCTATACAATTTTATTTCGAAAATGTTATGTAGAAAACAAAACAGTTGATGTAGGCAAGTGTAAATTTGAGAGCATCTAATAATTGATTGTATCGAGAGCACAACAATGTTAGGAATTTGCACACAATTTGATAGTAGGGGCAGCTAGTGGAAGCAACTCGAGCTGATCTTGGATGATCTAGAAAGAAAATTAGCTAACTAAAAGTTAACTCTACAAGGCCTTGAATCCACCTCCTTGGGTTCAGGCCCATGGAATTCTTTTATGCTTTATTCTGTTTTTTTATTGTTGTTATGTCATGCTTTATTTTTACTTACATTCATACGCTTTATTCACTACACATCATATGCTTTATTCACTACCTCAGTTTCATGTTCCTTGGCTGCTTGCTGTATTATTGTATAAGGGTAGTTAAGGATAGTTATGTCTTTTGTTCCTTTAGTCTTTATTATAAGTATGTGTGTAACCCTAATATGTTTAGGAGTGTGAATAATATACAGTTCTCTTTCTTTTCTTTCTTTTATGCAAATCTAACACTGGTGTATTTATTGGTCTTTGTACATGATCAAACCAACTTGGGTGGAATTATGAGGCTCACTTATTTGCACGCCTCAGAGTAATGCATCCAAAAATACCTTTTTTATTTTTTTATTTTAAAGCAATACATCCCCAAAATACCTTAAGTCTGCATTATTTTATTTAACAATGTTTTCTTTATTGAAACACTATTTTGGTGTTTCTATTACTTACATTTTTCTATATATTTTAATGGTGGACTCTTAACTGCTTTCATTGCTTAAGTTTTCTAATAATCATGTAATTTTAGCAATTTTAAGCTGACAGGGTAAAGTCTAATTTGCCGATAAATTGTGGTTTTTAAATAATTTTATTGTTTGGTGGGATTTAGACCCACATATCCTGTTGATAAAGGTAATATTTTTCGAATTAGTTGGTGTTGTTACTTTCATAGCACTGAACATATGGCATTTGTTTTTCAATATATACAATTGTCTATCATCATTTTTTATAGTTTAGTGTGTAATCTTACGATTCTTGATTCAATTCGATTCACAAGTCCACTATTAGGATTTTGTTTCTTGAATTGACAACTATGATACAATATAACTGGAACTTTTGATGCACTTGTGGAAGTAAGAATAGCTGGCATCAATGTTATCTTTGGAAGGTGAGCTATCTTGGTTTTTATTCTGTTCTTTGATTATTTATTTCATCTTCAGCTGGTCTTAATTTTTTGTGCTTCGAATCACTTGGGAGAAAGGCAGGGGGAGTCCTACGATTCTGTTTGTCAGTCAAATGGGCAGTTATGTGTTCCAAACAAACTGTGAGTGCTTACTCTGTGTGAAATGTGAGCTTTATCTTTCATGCATTCTTACTTTTATAGCTGATCATGCTAATTGTTCTTTTTGACTATGATATTTATTCTAGCTTCTTGGGTTTGATCTACACTAAGTACTGTGCAAGTTGTGTGAAATCAAACTTACATTAGTTTTTATATTGTGAATTGGATTGTTTTTCAATTGACACATCTTATTTATGTAATTTAGGACAAAAATAAAATGCAAGTTGTATCAATTGCCACATGTATTTCTTTGTTTTTATTGTTTCGATTTTGCATAAATCAGTCATGACAATACTCAACACTCTCTCAACATTCCTCTTAGCATGTTGGGCTGAACCACATGCAGCAACACTGTTGTACATCAAAAGGTAAGTGGAATATTGATCTTTGAAGATTGCATTAATTTTGGGCATGAAGTAGAGTAGCAAGAGCAAAATTTCATTGCATATTGTTTATTTATTTATTTTTATATTTGGGTTTATATGTTGAGCGGGAAGTAGAATTCTACTGTTTATGTATTTCTACCTTCAGTTTTAAATTGATTTTTTTGGTTTGGTTTTGCTTTATGAGTTTAATATTTTTTTTTATATTTTTTTTAATGAATTTCCGTAGTGCAACTATTGTAAATTTTAGGAATTTTTTTGTGTACTCAGTATTTGTATATATATATATTTCCTATATTGAGGAAAAATCATGCTTTGAAAATTTCTTTTATCTCCTTGTTTTGAGTTCTTGAGTAAAACGATATTGGGATGATACGAACTTATTTTTTCTAATTTGTGCTTTGGAATATATTTGACGCATATTGGTTTCTCTTATGTTTGACAGTGCCTTTACCAAAGAGGTGTTCCCACAGGAATATGGAAGAAAAAAAAAAAGTTAGCAAAGAACCATGACCAACTGCATACACTATAAATGCAGGGCATTGAATTTCAATCCATCTTAATGCATGCAACCCATGACCATCAAGCATTGCTGGGTGTTATATTTGCTGGGTGTTATATTCTGAAAGTTCTGTATGTGCTGTCAAACTTTTGTTTGTCTCTTGGTCATATTATATTGAACAAGATTTCTGATTTGTGGCAATTCAACTTATTGCTCATAATGCCTTTTCTTCGTGGGTAGCTCTACTAGCAGATCGAAAATTGTAGGATATTGTGTCACTGGAGCAGTTTTTTACTGTGTCAAGTTTTCTTCATATGATGTGCATTCTTAGCACAAGATCATAAAGAGGTATCATAACTTACTTAAATCCAACCAACTATGGCATGCACATTTGGTAATCCTTCTAGAAGTTTTGCCACTGTTGCTTTGGGTTTAAGATTAAGTGATTTTATGAGGAATTGGTATTATGGTTAAAATGTTTTTCTTTTTATCTATTTTCATTCATTTTTTAATTTTATTTATTTATGTTTTTCCTTAAAAAATGTGGATATTTATCTCAAATTTTGGATTCAAGCTTTTACACTTCACATACTCCACAAAATTGTTAGGTGCATATCACATACTGTGGCTATTTCTTTTGAACTATTCGTTTTTTTTTTCCTTTTCGGTGTTTAAATTTTTGGATTTTAGGTTTATTTGTATGAAATTTTGGTTATATTATCCTGATGTTTTACATATTTAGTTACTAATTTTGGCTGCTTTGAAAATTGCTGTTGGTTAATTGATGCTTTTACGTTTGTCTTGGTGTGTAGACTTTGATAATGAAATTAGTTTATGCAACTAAATTATGGATGATGCAGACAGACTAAATAGAATTTTGGTCAGGATTTTCAAACCATTGGTTACCTGACTTGGATTTGGATGATTAGTGATTGGATGATTATGTGGTGTTATATTTTTTCAGTAATAGTGTTTTGAAACCTTTAGTTACAACTTACATCTCCTGTTTGGGTGATTACTTTATATCTGACCATCCTAATCGTTCTTTTGGACTATGATATTTATTCTAGCTTCTTGGTGGTTTGATCTACACTAACCAAAAAGTTAGCGAAGAACCATGATCAACTGCATACACTAAAAAAGGCAGGGCATTGAATCTTCAATCATCTTAATGCACTCATGACGTCAAGCATTGGTGGCTGTTATATCTGTAAAGTTCTGTATGTGCTGTCAAACTTTTGTTTGTCTCTTGGTCAATTATATTGAACAAGATTTCTATTTGTGTAATTTAACATATTGCTTATAATTTTTTCTTCGTAGGTAGCTTCTACTAGCTGATCGAAATAGTACAATATTGTGTTACTAGCGACAGCTTTTTACAGGTGTCTACTTTTCTTCATATGAAGTGCTTTTTTAGCATAGGATGATTATTTGGTGGATCTTCCTGGGATTTGCAAAGTTACGATTCCCATCATTTATATTTTTTCATTAATTAGTGTTTTGAAACTATTCACGTGTTGGGTGATTATATGGACTGTTGTCACTGCGATTGTAACATATTATTCCACTGATGGTAAATGTTTAATCTATAATTTCAATATTTAATTTGATTAAATTTTTAATTCAAATGTTAAGACTCATGCCATTAACATGGGTCACTGGCACCACCGCTGGCAGCAGATTGGCGACCACAGTTGCCAAACCCAAATGATCTTCAACTCTTTGCAATGTCAGTGTTTTCGAACCTCGAACCATTTCTCCTTTTTGCTATCACTGTTTTTGGTGATGTTGATTCTTGGCTGACATTTAATGTCTGCAAGAAATAAGAGTGGTTGAGGGCAAGAAGTAGCAGTAACGTAATTTTTCAACCCTTCTTTAATAAGTGAATCTTTCATAAGTTTTTTAGAAATTAATTTTTCGATAACAAACTTGTTTAGAAAAAAATGCATTGGTTCACGGTGTTCTACATTTACTAGATTCAGTGACTTTGTTTAGGGCGAGAGAAGAAAGAATTGGGTTTTGCACTGTAGTGGTGCGTGGGGACCCACATGGTTGTTGTCCTAGGTAAAAACTGAAGTGATAGTAGAAAAGAAAAGTTATGCAATTTTGGTAGTGTTTTTTGCCTTATTGACATTACTGTTTTTATTTATTTACAAAAGTTTTTATTCGTTTTCTTTTATTTACTTGAATTATGAGATAAGCTCTCTTTACTGACATTTTTTTAATTTATATTTCTGGTAAAAAAAAATCCAGGAGTTGCTAATATTAACCACACCACTGTTTCTGCAAGAGAGTTGCAATATCTGTTTTTTCCAGCTCACAGCACATGCACACCATATGTCGTGTTTCTTTTTTGTATCTAAAGGATACATTATTGAGTTGACTGGAGATGTTTCTTCTTCTTCTTGTTCACTCCTCTGGTTTTTCTCGACCTGAAGCTTGCTGTGTTACTTCTGAGGTTTGTTTCTTTCTCTTGCTCTCTTTCATCAATTTTGGTGTTTCTTCAAGTAATTGACTTTCTGTTATTTCAATGACAGAGTTACGTTTT